>JAPMOR010104843.1:2284648-2310604 GCA_026543865.1 Argiope aurantia
TGTGTGTGTGTGTGTGTGTGTGTGTGTGTGTGTGTGTGTGTGTGTGTTAGTACTTGTAGGAATAAGAATTGATTTTATCTTTTGAGCGATTTGGTCCAACATTTTTTATGAGTCTCTAATCCTGAAGATAAACATCGTATACCAGATTTCATCCATCCGCGCCATTGCATTTGCACAATTCTCCTGGAAGCAGAAGTACGTAAAGAGAGTTTTTCTCATTGACAGCAAAATCTAAAATGTGATTTACATTTTTAATAATCCCATTCAAGATTTAATATTTAAAAATCATTTCTGAAATAGTGTGGTTGCAATCAGACAGAGAAACGAATACCTAAAAGAGTGTTTTGGGACACGGAAAGTTTTGAAACGAGTAGTCTAGGTCAATGCTTTTAATCACAGAGTCACTTTTCCTCTGTATACTTCAGATTCAAGAAAAAAAATCTTTGTGGATGAAGCTAAAGTGAAATCCGACATTTTACTTGTTCATAGATTATTAAATGGCAACAGCGCAAGTCATTTTTCTGATACATAATCATGCAATTTGTGAATAAATGCTTCTAACAGCACTTTCGCATTGAAATCTAATACTATGTTTCAAAAGCAAAATGAGTTTCTTTTGACACATAGTCCTCTTATTAAAGCCGAACAAAGTCTAAGGAGACAATCTTGCGCCCTATAGTTCAAAAGATCTGCATTTTCTGTTAAATTTGAATAATAACTCGTCAGTGCAGGATAAAGAAGATTGCTCATGATATGGGCGACTCATGAATAAATCATAACCTGCACTCAAAGCTCCAGACTGGTTAGAATTTGAAATTCTGGAGCTTGAGGGAAGCATTTTAAAAATTCCGAAATATTAAAAATGAATAGATTTTGTGATAAAAATAAGATTATCAGGTCCTATACCAGCTGGTGTTTATCTTTGAAAAAAATCTAATATACATTTCCTTACCTAATATTAAAAACAATTTTCAATAGTATTACATTATGATAATTAAATTATAACTGGGTAGATTATAAGTATACTCTAAGTTAAGTTGAAATGGATGTTGCAGAATACACACTTTAAGCATATTTAGACGTTTATCTTTCTTTTGTTTATATAATGAAAATAATTTTTCACATTAAAAAAATAATACCTTGAAAATATTTCTAATTTTGCAATAGGAAACTAATTTAAAAGTCAAAATAGTTATTTAAGCAGCAGAGAAACATGAACAATCATAAGAGACTCGGAAACCTACAAATTGCCCAGAAAGTTGTTGACGGACATAGCAAAATTCTTTCCCTTCTCAGATTCATTTATCAAGAAATATTTGGGTGAAAATATACATAAATTTAAATGCAAGAATTTAACTAATATGTTATATATACGATGGTGGGATATTTTTTTTTCCATATTGTAAAGAATGGTAGATAGTAATCAGATCATCAATCTTCTAGATTTTCGGAATATATTTCCAAAACTTTTAAGGAAATTAAATATACTAAAATTAATTATTTTTGGATGATGATCGGAATGCTAAGAAAAGTTCTTTCCTACGCTTTAAAATTAATAATTTTTTGATTTTTGCTTTAGAATCTGTGCCCGCTGATTTTAGATAATTTCCGATTGTTATTTTATCTCCGGGAATTTCAGTGACAAATGATAAATCCGATCCGCACATCTCAATAATCTGAATGACAGCGACAGGCGGAAACTATGATGGAATCCTCACCGGCAACAGTGCAACCCTTCCCTTGGGAGGAGCCAGAGCCCACCTTTTTCTGTTCTCACCAGGATGGCTAAAACCAACGCTATATCGGACGCTCCTCATCCTCGTATCTGATGTGCTATCCAGGGGAACTAGCTATTTTATTATATATATATATATATATATTAATATTTTGTTAAAGCATTTTTTGTAATAAAATTCCTATTCATAGTTCTATTTACATTGATGCATCAGTTTTTAATTTCTCCATTAAGACCATGTATCCAATCTAAAGTGATTTGAAAGTGGAAAAATAAGTAAATTAAATCCATCTATTTTCATAAATCACATTTCTTCTTTTCTAATTTAATAAAAATAATAAAAGTAATCTAAAAGGAAAAAATTTTATCCGTCCGTATTTTTTTTAAATTTTTTTATGGGAATCCCAATGAAACGAATAAAATAAGTCATAACATTGTAATTGACAAGCGGTTTTAAATGGAGGATTGACTTTCTGTCAAACCGTATCTATCTCAGTTGACAGTCATGTTAAATTAAAAAAAAAAAGAAGCTTTCCAAACCAGCACTACTTCAAAATCTTGAGTGCAATTATCTTTCTTTTAAAAACAGTAATAACAGCACTTGAATCTCCAAAAAGAATTCTTCCGGGATTAAATCCAGAACAACATGTTTCCTTGAAATGTGACGAGCATAATTAAGAGGATGTATTTCCAAAGAATTTCAGTCTGCAGGTTCCTTATTTCTAACAAATAGGTTTGACGTTATTATTGTTACTATTTTAAAACAATACATCACCATTCATAATATTAATCTGAACATGCTAAAATGACGGGCGGTAAATGAGGTTTCGGATACCAGATTTATAAATATAGTGAAACGTCACAACTCAGCAAAAATACTGAGTATTTGTGAGGATAAATTTAAAAAAAATCAATTAAAAATGGTGCACAAAATGATAATTAAAGTAGGTATATTCTTATTCATCCTAAATGGATCGCATTTATCGCGTTGTTCGGCATACTTGCACTATTTTCTGCTAGCTATTTTGTGCGGCGATGATCAAAATAATGGGTGTTAAAAATCTGTGAAACAAAATGTTTTCAGAAAAGTGGTATTTCTTTAATTTTCGTGTTCACGGGAGGATGCTATTGAAATGCACTGAACACTATTTATCCTAATAATATATCATTTAAATGTCATTATTAGCTGTACATTTGGGAAATATTTAATAATAAAACTCAGTTAATTTATTAACCGAAACGTGCGTGTATGTAACACGACAGGGTCAAGTATAATTAAATTAGCTTCAAATACTTATTTGAAGTATGAATAATTATATAGAAGCTAAATCGTTTCAAAATTCTGCAGAATTTTTAGAATAATTCAAAATAATTTATCTAAACACAAATGGCTATAATTTCCTCGTAAGCATTCACACAAGTTACAGAATATTATTATGGTGCGGTTTAATTTACTAATTATAGTCGCAAAAAAAAATTATTCCCTGCCCAAGCAGTATGAATTTGTTTTGATATTTTGTTTTTATGTAAAAAATTCTGCATAATTATTGTTATCAACGAAATTTAAACCAATTATAATCAAAATAATCAGTATGAATTTCTTTGGAAATTGTGATCAAAATTCCATTTTTCAATTAATAAATTGGAAAAAATGATTCGTGGATTTGATATTTGTATCTGGAACTTATAGTGGGAGTGTTGTGGTTTTCTAAAGAACTGTCCAGTTTTAAATTCAATATTTTTAATCTTCACAAACACAGCTATAAAATAAAATTCACAAACACTTATCTGCTACACACACATAGAAAATTAGGTTAAAGAAAACAGTATGGTGGAGGGATTCCACTGTTTCCAGCCGAAAGCATTCGGCGTTAGCGCAAAGGTTGCGCATAGGGAAACAGTCGACCTCAGGATGCAGGTCTCCCGTTCAATTACTTGTCTTCTGTAAAACGCCACAAGGGGGCGCTCTCTGCAGAAGAGGAAAAAGAGGTGCTACAAACTTATAGAGGACAAAAACAGTATGCAGAAATTAACTATCCAAGATGATAAAAAAAGAAAATGAACCAATCATAAAGAGTAATAATATGCATCAGACCTCCTAAATTTCGGTGTAGTTTGTTGAATTGGAGGCGAAAGTTTTAAGCAATAGACAATGCATGACATTAAAAGATGTGGGCTAGTAGAACACTTAAATAATACTTTCAATTGCGAGGTCACCTTTTTTTAGCCTCACATAATATTATCTTTCTGAACAAGGAAATTATGATTAAAGATGATTGTTGTATATTTATTCATACTAAGTTGAAATTCGAATTGTTTAAAACTGCAAATCTCTCTACTCAATAATTGTTACTTTAGATAACGTGCGAATAAAATTTGAAGTATTCTTTTGAGATGAGCCTTTTGTGGAAGATAATGAAAATGTATCCCTTCGTGTTTCAATTATCGGTGGCTAAGATTTGTCAAACTTTATTACGGCAAATTCCATTACCGTTCTTATTTTTTTTTTAAATTGTCGAGACCCATTCATTACTTAACATAAATCATGACCACAAGAAAATCTATTTGCAGGTCTATGAGATCCGCGCCATCGATCAGCTATCAACGAATGGAGATAAAATTATCAAAGAATATATACTTTCGAAGTTGAGGAGAAGACAAAAGACCGAGTTTGCGCAACTCAACTGACAGCAAAAAGACTTCAAATCGCTCAAATAATAATAATAACTCATATTTTTCCGTATATCATAAAAATGTATTGAGAATGATGCTACCATCCAAAACTTGGATCATGATGGATAATTCTCTTTATTTTGAGATTTTAAAATTTGAAATCATAACGTTTACACACGTCTGAAAGCGACAACTCAAAAACACAACAACTAAGTTGGGGGAAAATTTAACATTCTCACCAATTCTTTAAAATTATATTAATTTTTATCAACTCGTTGATTGCCTGTCGGCGAGTATGCAACACATTTACTCAAAACTCAAGCAAAAAGTTTTCATAAATGAAATTCGGCATGACAACAAAACGTGCGCAACTGTACCAGACTTTAAATTCAGTTTGTTAAAAGAAGAAGACCCTCCTCTTCTGCTTATCTTCTGTACTACGAAGGTAAGTAAAAATAGCATCGTATTCTGCAAATGTGCGAGGATATCAGAAATAACTATTAATGGTTTGCATTTCTGAACGTTCGACGCAAGGGAACCTATTAATGAGGTTGAAAAGATATCTGAAGCTTTAAAAATATAGGCGTAAGGAAAATGTACAAAACGTTGAAAAAATTCAATAAACCTAGAAAAGTATTTTAATATTGCCCTGGTTCATATCTTTGCACGAGATGACATTTCGGATGTGGGAGGACAATAGTGAGGCCCGTATTTACGGACAGACTCAGATCTGTAAATCAAATCGGATTTGAAATACGCCGTCAGTCGTAGAATTCAATAGAAGTTTAGTGGACTACATTTAGTGAATGATCCTATACAATAGCAATGTGAGAGGAGAAACTACAAGCATATATATGATAAATATGTGAAGTAGTTAATCGGCCATTTGTTTTTTTTAATTTTCTATGCATATTTTTTGTGTGTTTTTTTTTACTTGTTCTGCTTAAATAAACATGGTATATTTTCTAAAGACAAGCTTGAAGATTTATAAGCCTCCAACTGATAATAAGTTTCCATTCATTCAATATAGTTTCTGTATAGAATTGTTACCTTTAATTAATTTTACCTTGTTCTGTTTTTTGAAACAAAGTATAACCTATTGATTTATATTCTAATCGTGTTGAATCCATTATAATTTTATTAGGCCGTAATATATAATGCAGGATTTTGTATTATTTTATTACCATGCACTATCCTTTATAATGTATTTTTACTTTTGATTCTGTAGAAAGCATTTGATTTAATTTTAAATTTCATTTAAAAAAAAACTTGAAATTTGTTTTCTCTGTATTCAAGTACATCATCCTTAAACATGAGATGGGTAAAGTCTATTCCGATTATAAGCAATTAAACAGAATACTCAATAACGGGCAGAATATAGGTATTTCATTCTGCCATTTCGAATGAAACGATTTTGTGTGTTTCTATGAATGATGAGTGACAATATTGCATATTCTTATCTTATATGTTTCCACAGACTATATTTACTTCAATTAGTTAATACCGAAAAAAATTAATTGTGATATTGAAATAACAAAGAATAATTTTATAAACATGGTTTGTACCATAATTTACGCATAATATCAAACAGAAAATAATTATGTCAAAAAATAACAAAACGGGACGAAAAGACAGGTAGAAAAGCTGTTACTTTATGGGATTTAAATTTCGGTTTCGTTATAGGAGAAATATTTGTAAAAGGTCACTTCAATGGAGAAATGGTTTATATCCTTGGTTATAAAATATAATGATAATAATTATGCACAGATGTTTTACTTAATAAATTTAATCGTACCGATCAAAGAGCGCAATCAGCTAGAAAGTCAAAACTCATAATTTTATCTCTTCATTTTAATGATGGATTCAAGCCTTTAAATTACATTCATATTTCAGACAGCAAAATTATGAGGTTCCAATTAGAAAAATTACATTTATTAAAACTCATTTTCAATGTGCATTATTCTTCGGATATAATATGTGTTTTCAAATAATTGAGAACGTTAAGATTTTTAAAACCATATGTAAAGTGAGCAAAAAAAAAAAAAAAAACTAATGGACATATATTTTTAAAATAGACTCTGAGTATAAATCGAATATATGGTTAATTAAAGCATTAAACTATTTTCTTTCGTTTCAAATAAATGTTCAATTGTGTGTTCTACTCCTTTATTAAAACTTATTTATTAAAAAAAAGCCACAATGTCAAGTCTCCTCTCTTTTATTTAATAATTCCAGTATTTATTTCGCCGCGCCTAGGATATATTTGAAGATATCTCTTTTCATTTACAGATGACTGAAACTGTTTGCCTGACTGAACCACAAGAATGATGGAGGAAAAATGCTTTTATTAATTATGGATGAATGCTACTCAATAACGCAAGCAACTGATCAAATAACAAGACTGAAACATTCAAGCATGGATTATTTCTACTTTTCTGCTGATAGAGAGTTCTAAAGTCTCTGTATCTGACAGGTAAAATTTAATATATTTATTAATTATATCGTGCTTAAAGATTCAGAAGAGATATGACACATCTTTTTTAGATAATTTATTCAGAGCAAAATGAAGTAGACCCTCAGTTATTACTGTTAACATGGATTGCGTCACTTGTCATTAAGAGCAATCTTCATAAAATAACCAATAATAAGGTTGTTCTACAGCTTTATTCTTTCTTGTATAGGAATTATACAAAGAGAAAACGTTTTATTATTCAAAATATTTCACACGAACATTAGAAAGTTTTTCAAAATTAATTACTAATTATTTATTGAAATGCAAAATAAGCACACAATAATTTTATTTTTAAGAATATGGAATACGAATTAAATTGAAAAAGTGTGAAAATGATGCGGTTTTATTCAATTAGATATTTGTCCACTTTAGGGCAAATTTTTATTTTAAATAAATGTATAAGATTTCAGACTAATTAATTTAATGATAAATTAAATTCTAAAATATTTAAATATTTCATTATTGCCCGAAACTCTACACAAATTTGCAACTCTAGTTCAAAATAGAATGAGTGATTACAAAATTCCATCAATAAACTCATAAAATATACGAAGGTAAATAAAAGCGTGTAAATCTTCAAATGGTACCCATTAGGAGAATAATAAATAATCGTATTCACATGTGTAGTTACATTCTCTTAAGTATAGGCAACAGGGAAGAGTAATTTATAATGACTCGGAAATATGTCAAATACATATAAAATAACCTTTCAAGAACAAAATCCATTTACAATCTATTTCTTGATAGAACAGGAAATAATTAATTCATCCTACCCTTCTGCGAAGAGAACAATACATTTATTTTCCTAGCGAAGATTAAATATCTTTTAAATACTTCACTAAATGAACTGCCGGAAGACCGACACGGATCATTTAATGATGTAATTGCTATCTGTCTATGTTTCTCAATTACTTGGCCTTACAAATTGATTTAAGAGCATTAGGGAAGGTACAGCTATAATTGCCTTTCAGTTTGCCTTGAAGAAAAAGAGGCCAATTAAAAATTTGGCGATTTAATTATATTATGGTTCATGCTTAGCCATTTCTTTTTTCGTAACTATTATTAAGGAAATAGCAATTATTTTTTCTGAAATATGTTTATTATTTTTTACCTATATATTTCTTTGAAATCATTTAGGAAAAAAAAAACACTGCGGCATTTTTATTTCACAATCTTGCTTTCAGCACATTCTGTGATGAAATGAAATAGCATTAAATGTGAATAACTCATTGCTTTGGATTAATGCAAACGAGAGGGTCTTTAAAGCTTTGAATTCTGCAGGATCTCCGAAGTGACGGCAGAATTACTGTCTAATAACCTTCGCTAAACACTATCTGCCCGTACAAAGATAAAAATAGTTGCCAAATTTAATGCGTCTTCCAAAGCCTAAAGTTTCTGACAGTATTCAAAGGAAAACATTAACAATTAAAATGTGAGGGCATATACTCGATGATAACTCTTCCAGAAACTTCGAGAAACAGCCTCTTAGGAAGGGTTATAGAAGATTTACGACAAAAGTCACATCAAATTTCATTTGTATTCGATTTGAATTTTAAGTGTAAACATCTGTATTAAATAATTATGTAAAACATATTTTCAAACGTTCCAAATATATATAACATCCGTCATTGTATTTCAATTCTAAACATATTAATAAAATAAATTAAATTGCCCTTAAAAATTTATTTGGAATTCTATTATATACAAATTTGTTGATTCTGAAATGAATAAAGCTAAAAAGTTTTACTCTTCTACACGATTTTTGAATTCTTTGAATCCAGCTGGAAAGATACGCATGCATTGAGTATGAAATTTGAATTTTCATCGTGCTAATGAGTTATTCAAATCCACCTAAATTATGCGTTGGAACGAGACTTTGTATGAGCCAGTTTATGGCCAACGAAATCGAACAATTATGGTCACAGGTAATAGTTAAAGAGAGAGTGTTTTCATCCCCCTTTTTTCTTTTAACTCAACTGATATGCAGTTCGACTTCACACAAACTTCATTTTTAGTTTTCCCTTCTTTCGCTGTAGTATTAACAAAGCCCAGGATTTCAAGAACGAGATCTTTAATATGTTAATGCATATGTAATGTAAGTATTATTTTTTAACTATATGTACACAAACAGAGAAAAGCCGTTCTGTGAAAGAGATTACATAAAATGGAAAAGATTAGTTCAAATTTTTCATCATTGAAGGGGTGTTTTTATTTTTATTCGCAATATCTCATCATTCATCAAAGAGTATTAATCTTGTCTTCTATTTATTAAAGAAAATTGAAAGCACTTCTGTTTCTCGCACTCTGTCAATGTTATTCAAGGTGAAATTCAAAAGTTTATTTCATTCATTATGAAATGTCAGAAAAACAATCATGATTTATCACTCTAATACAATTAAATATTTTTCAAATAAAAGTTTTAAAAATCAAAAAGAAAAAGTCCTTTTCCATGAAAGATTGTATTTTATGACTTTGAAAGGAAACCCGTCCGAAACGAAATCAATATTTTTTCCAATCCCGATAAGAGCTCCATTCCCATTCACAAATTCAATAGAAACAACTGATGAAAATTTCCACTTTTTCTGGGGTGTCTTTTAAATGCTCCAATAGATCTTTTTCCAGTTCTCAAGAATTGATCTTACCCTTAGCGAATTCCCCTTTAAATGTTCCAGCTGTGACGGCGGCAGACGAACTTCTTTTGAATATTAATGGCCGAAACAGCTGTTATCTCGGAATTTGGAATGTCTTTTGGGTAGAAAGCCCCCACTACGCAAGACGGATTTCGAAAGAATGTGACTTTGTAATGCATACTGGCAGAAAATCCTGGAAACTAGAAGTCCTTTTAAGTGTATAATTGAATCCTTTGCTGTGCTAAGGATGAACTGTCTGAGTTTAGAAATGGTGCCAGTTTGATATAGATGATCTTTGCCTGAACATTCCCTCCTTCCAGCTTGTGTGATTGACGAATCTTGTCAGCTTAATAGGTTCTGGTAAATGGATGGAACCCTAAAAGCAGTATGTTGCTCTCAGCTATATATTCCATTTATTTCATTAAATGAGTTTAACACTGGATTTGGATTTTGTGGAACATTCGGTTGTATATTACCACACCAATTCACGATGCAGGCTTAAGAACACTTTAAAAATAAAACTTAATTTCTAGAATATTTCTATATGATTGAATGTCCTATAAAATTTTAATGAAATGAGAAATTTAAAGAAAAGAAAATTAAAGAATTTTGACTTGAACTATTGATGCACATTATGTAAAATAAAGAGGAAATATCAATTTAGTATACTGTATTGCAATTTATATTAATTTCTAATTTTTTTCTTATATTCAATACAAAAGATAAATCAAAAAATTTCATTCCCTTTCTTATGGGGCTCGAACAAGGGTGCTGTTAGTGTCTCTTTAAAACTTTCCTAAATTAGTCCATTTAATGTGTGAAATATTATAAGAAAACATTCGTATACCCATCCAACTGATATGAAAAGACTAGTTTAATTGTTCATGACAGTAGAAATAAAATACACAATTCCAGTTTTTGCTCATAGAACTTATTTTACCATTCTATCTAAATTTACAGAGGGCCGCGGTGGCCTGGCGGTAAGGTGTCCGCTCGTGAGCAGTGGGGTTTCAGGTTCGAAACTCGATTCCACCGAAGAACCGTCGTGTAAGGAAGTCTGTTGCACGTTCAATCCGTCAGGGCTAAACCTCCTCCTGCTGGTGTGGTGTGGAGATGGGAGTGCCAGCTCAGGAGGCTTCCTCGTCTAACTCGTGTACTCTAAAGGTAGAGACAACTTTCCCATTTGAAAGTGATGATCATTTTAAAATCATAATAAAAATACTCTATGGGAGATACAGCACTTCTGCAAAACATTTTGATGAGTTCGTAGTGTTCATTCCAGAGAAATGAAGTATTTAAAGAAATTTAAATTTTAGGTTTCATTTGAAACTAGTTTTTCTAATTATAAAGGATGAAGCAAACAAACCAGTTGTTTGTGAAACAACCTAAGCTTGAGAAACAAGTGACCGAAGAAAGAGATTCTATTTTATGGCTCCTTACATAATTGCTTCAGGTGATTCTGTGCTACTGTGTACATTATAAGAAAGTATTCTTGTTCATAATGGTTTTGTGGCAAGTGGCCGATCCATCGCTGCCATTCAACATGAGCGTTTTTCTAAAAAATCCATCGAGATGATTCTGTTTTCTTTCTAACGCACAGTCGCATTAAGCTGATTTTGGAGCAAGAAGCCCTGGTTGAAAACATAACCATCATTTAAGTCGAAATCTTTTTTTTTTAATTTCAAAATTCATTTCTATTTTCTGTGAACATGTTTTTGAATTCATACTTTTACATTTGAACAAATGTTATCTTATTTATTATTAATGGACTAATTCGAAAAAAAAAATTCCGAATTTGAAAGAAAAAGAGGAAAGTGTTTCTCTTCTCCTATCTGTGAAAGTTCTGTTAGCTGTTTAGAATAATAGCCCATGAATCAGACTGTAATTTCACATGATTAAAAATTTCACTCAGATGTCTTGATTTTTTTAAAAATTTGCATCACATAAATTCAATATCGGCATAAAGACATGTTCCATTTAGGAATAATTGTATTCGAAATAAAATTTTCATAATCAAAGAATAAAATATTTTAATATCATATTATTCAAATATGTTTATAAGGAAGTTTTTTCCATCTTAATTAAATATAATTAATGTATATAGTGCAAAATAAATATACATAATAAAAATGACCGAGATTTGTGATTGACGAAGATGAATACGACCCATCAACCCTTTTCGTTGTACCCAATTTCATTGGTTTGGGCTTTACTTTCTTTCATATCAGATTCGAGCCTAGCGAAAACCGTGATCTAAACTTAAATAGAATGAATAGCATGGATAACAGTTCAATTTAGCGATGATACGATGTGTTCAAAAGTATTAAAAATTTTATCGCTTTGTAGAAAATATATCCATTTTTTTTTCAGCCAAACATTATATGAGTTATACTTTCGAGTCATGAAATATCATTAAATGGGTTTCTTCTTTAGAATGAAATATTACTCAGCCCAGATTCTTTACCTCGCTTTCATTATATATATATATAATCAAAAGAAAAATATGAAAATGTAATGGATTATCAAAATAACATTAAGAAGTTTAGCAAAGCCTATGAAAAGTTAGATATATACTTTTAATATCGATATCAGAAATCCATCCTAATGACATAAAACTTACATGAACCTGCTATTTTTGCAAAATATATTTTTCAACTTATCCAAATTCGAATCTGGATATGTTTTCTGCTTAATGCCATGTATTTAGAAACGATTTGTAAAATGAAGATGACAAATAAGTCATTCACCATGACACTATCTGATCATTCATGTAAGAATCAAATAATGGCTCAAGCTTTAGTCAATCATTGTAATGCAGCAAATAACTTTCTGGAAAGCCATCACCGCAGCTTTCTCGCTGCGTGATGGTATCAGCGTGAGAAAAAAAAATGAAACTTATTACCATATAATTAATTAATGACTATCGGAAAAGAAATTCTGGCTGTAAATACAAGTTTGATGTTCTTGAAATAAATATTATATCTCAAATAAATATTTTTATATAACTGCATTTATCGAATTATAAATTTACTTCTCATCTTTCTGCGAAACTAATGAAAAAAAAGAAGGTTTCAAAATATTTTCATTCAGAATAAGTCAAAAATTTGCCTATCCATTTTGAAATAATTGGAGTTTTTGAGCGAATAAATCTGGTTGCTTAGAAACTTTCCAAACGACATGCTAAGATTTTATTTCATTTGAAATGAAGAAATCAAAGAATTCCTCATTATTGACAATTCCAAGAGAATTGGCACAATTTTCATTCTCATAAGCCAGAATCTGACGACTAGGGATTGTAAAAACAAATTCTATATCAAAAATGATGCTAGAAACCAAATAAATAAATTATATAGTTATCGTTCATAGACAATATGCAACGGGATCCAAGAATGAAACCAAATCAATACCAGAGATTGAATCTATTACTCTTAAAATAAGAAACCCTCTTCTCACTTTAGGCTGTTCAGTGATGGGAAGGAAAAAAGAATTTATTTAATACTTTACCATGCTGTTCCTTTAGAACAAATTCCTTTAATTCTGTTATTTTTTTAATTATACTATTATAATAATATATCGCCCATACATTTTTGAAACTGCGTTTTTAATTAGAATTATTAGTAACTTGCCGCCTTTGGCGACCAGCCGGTTCGCCAATCTTAATGTTCGTTTAAATTTTAATAATTAAATATTTTACGCAAACTTTAATAGATTCTTCATCAAAATATTTTAAAACTTCAAATTTTGATAGTCATATAATTCACTCATAATATTATAAAGGCCTTCAGTCATAACGTAATATGTATCTCTCTAATTTTCTGTTACCTCTCGTACAATTTATGCTTTAAATTAAAGTTGAAAGAATTAATCTGCAATTAATATAACAATACTTTTTACTGAAGCAAAGCATTTTTTCATAATATAATTACTGATAACAGAGTCACTGAGCGTTTAAACTTTATGGGCACTAAAGAATATCTTTCTTAATTTATGTAATATCTCAAGAATTTGTCAACAAAATTTTCTCAGATTCATCATGAACAGATCGATTCATTAACAATGTTTAATTTTAAATGCATCAAACACTAAGAAAATAAACAGAATCGTTTAAAATAATCGATCGAAAACAGGTTTAAAAAAACTACTTAAAAAACGATGTACTTAAAACTATAAGAATATATAAAAAAAATATATAAATAACATAAATACAATTTAATTACAAAAGCATGCACCTAACCTAAAAATAATTTAAATCATCCGTTGATAATGGTTGTCATGTCAACAATCAGAACATAATGCGCATGCGTGAATTTTCAACGCCAGTTATGGTAACGCAAATGCATGAATTTTTCTACGCCAGTTGGGGTAACGCTATGCAGATTAGAAATTTTTAATTTCCTTTATTCTGAGTTATTTTAATTCAAAAGTACTTCAGAATGAATCTGAAAGATGGATTAATTAACAATGTTTAATTTTAAATGCATAAAACATTAAGAAAATAAACAGAATCGTTTGAAATAATCGGCCGAAAAATGTTAACCCTAGCCTCATTACTGTTGGGGGAAAAAAAAACAATAACTGAATTTTACTCATTTGGCGGTAGGGAAAATGGAAGATTTTTTTGGCGGGAAAGTTAGTTTTTAATTAATAATTAAAATTCTAATTAAAAATTAAAAATAGGAACCTAGTTGCACATTCCCGACATCTAAGATATGCATGTACCAAATTTGGTAGCTGTAGGTCAAATGACCTGGCCTGTAGAGCGCCAACACACACACACACACATTGAGCTTTATTTATAAGTATAGATATAGATTTTCTTTAAAGCAAGCGAAAAAGGGAAAATATTATTCTAAGAACTTCTGTAAAGAACTGATTAACTAAGAACTTATTAAATATGTTTTTTTTAAAAAATAAAACGAAAAGGGGGAAAAGTTATTCTATAAAATTGGGTAAAGCAGATGTTCTGTGTTAGAAACAACTTTTCCTTTTCCAGCTGTGCTGCCATAGAAACCGGCGCACGGCTGTTTATACGCTTATGTTTAGCTATTCAGATTTTATAATGTTTCATTATAAGTGAATATCAGTGTGTTCGTGTTCATCAATAAATGTTAATTTTTTTTAATGATTAATGAATGATTAACATGATTAATGAAAACAGAGTCAGAACTATTTTCCACGATCAACTAAGATTTATTTATGAAGTTTTAAATTTTAAAAATTTAGAAAAACTCAACATTTTCATAATCTTAGGCCAATTAATCTTGAGAAACCTACGCGCTGATCGGCGTATTTTCTTTGAAACGATCGATGAAAAATCTAAAATTATCCTTTTTTTTTATTGAATAATGATATTCAAATTTTCATAAATCAGTTAGTTTAAGTAATTGATTTAGTTGATTGGAAATTAAATCTTTTTTTTTAAATATTAGTGTTTCAAGAACATTTTGTTAATCGTGATTTCCACAGCAGAAGCTTTATGTAAAATCAAAAATTTGTTATTTATTAGAGCATTTATTGAATCAAGTTACATAAAATATAATTATTTTCCATTTAGACTATTTTAGCAGATCTGTGTCTTTCTAAAGGTTTACAAATTAGCTGTGTGGCACTGATTTGAATGGATAACCTGTTCATATTAAACAAAACTTGCCTTAAAATAAAACTGATTTATTGGATTAATAATATAGAGAGTGTAAAAGATCATAAAATAATTTTTCTTGAATTTATTTTTTAGAAAAAATAATATTTCATATTTGTTTTATTTCCTACAGACACGTGCCGAAAATTATATTTTTGCAGATTTCATTTCCAAAAAGATTTAATTTATTTTTAATTGGAGCTTTAATCAATGTGATGGCAACACTTTGAAAAAAGCTAATTTTTTTCTCATGAATGCGAAACATGCTCGTGCAGCTTAAATTTTATTTTTATTTTGTAGGAAAAAAATTGTTGAAAAATATAGTTAAAATATTTATTTAAAAATTCATTACAAATAGAAATTTAATTTTAAGTTTAAAACTTTGGTATCATTTAAAAGATAAATTTCTGATCTTTAACTTGATGTAAAAATCTTTTTTGTGCGATAATATTTTCGGAAGTTACACGCCAAAATTTCGTTTAATTTTTAAATAAATAAAATTCTAGTTAAAAATTCGAAAAAATAACCCCCAGGTACACATTCCCGGCCTCAAGGTATACACGCGCAAAATTTGGTAGCTGTAGGTTGAATGGTCTGGCCTGTAGAGCGCCAACACACACACACACACACACACACATTGAGCTTTATTGTAAGTATAAATTAAAGACTAAATATATTGATATTTTTGGAATAAAATTATTATAATTTTATAAATACAGTACAGTACAATACAATAATTGTATTAATGCATTACAATAATAGTACAGCTAGAAATAATAGTTTAGGGAATGTACAAGTTATTCAACATTGTTTTATGCAATTTTAATAGAATATTTAAGAAATTGTTTTCCAAAAAGCATTTTTATTATTCAGAATTAAGTTATTCTGATTTTAAATTATCTTCATCATAACATAATTTCTAAATTACAAATTAGCTAGTGTAAATAACATGTTTTTGATTTGAGAAATTCTTATTCAGTCATTCGGAAATTCATGAAAACTGTGCATGAATTAAACTAAATTTTGAGATCATTTCTAAGGTAAAATTTATGATGAAAATGAAACACTTTATGCGATAAAAAAATTTATATATCAATTTACATATTGTAAAATAGGGTTCAAAATCGTCATATCTGGCAATTATATTATATTTATGTTTAAAATGCTAGAAACTCGAGAATAATTTAAAGAAAATATTACACAAAATAGCCAGAAATATAAAAATACATCACGTTTTTAATTTTTTCTCAAAAAATATTTTATTCAAATTTATGAACATTAAATTCTTTTCGCTGCTCATATTAATTTCTAATATACATAAATATTTATTAAATTTTATATTTTTTTTTTACCGGACGTAACATATTTTTCAGTTACAATTTATTATGAAACATATCATATGTTTTTTTTGTTTTCAAATTATGTGATTTTAATTGTTGTATTATGTCATATCATATTTTATATTTATAAATTATGTTATATTATATATATATTTTTTTTATATGTATACAGCAAAAATAAGCTCACTGCAACAATGGGACTTTTGTTCACGTATGTAGAAAAATGGAACTTTGTTCACGTGGCTTATGATGAGTTAGAACTGTTTTTTTACCTTTAAATAATGACATGTAATTATTTATTCAGATATTATCATAAAACAAAACAAAAAAAAATATTTGTTATTTAAAATCTAGAATGAAAAACCAGAAAAACAAATTCTTATAATTTCAAGTTAATATTTTATTGCCAATAATTAAAGAAAAAAAGTACCGTCTTTTTACCTGCACGCCATTGAACTGTAATATGATCCATCAAGCCAAATTAACAAGTTATATGTCTAAATGCATGATTAAATTTTTAAAAAAGAAATAAGAAATCTGCCTGGTGTTTTTAACTCACGTGTGTGATGAATTATACTCCTGTAAATTGTATGGATCACGAGTTAATCACGGATTTTCCAGACTTCGATTATTCAGAATAATAATGAACAGAAAGCAAACTATTTGTGGAATATAGAAAAATATGAGAAAAATTATTTGAAAATGGAGAGAAACTGCCGATAATATTTTTACATTTAGTATTTATCGTAGAATATTAATTAAAAAATGAAGAGGAATCAAAGAGAGTATTTAATAACATATGCACGACGATATATGGAATTAGTACACAACTGAAAACGTATTTTTCATTTTTATAAATTTTATATTCTTCTTATTTAAATTATTTGAGGAATTAGTCTTATAAATATTATGGAAGTTAGGAGTCATTTTTTAATAAATATGCCTGAAGTCAATTTAACACATACTCATAGATATAATAAAGTGAATCGATTAAAGAAAAATTAAATTTCAAAAATTAGCACATATCATATTTCGGGGGATATTGTAATACTGTAGGTAATTTTACACCCCTGGTAAAACCCGTGAAGTTAAATATAAAAGCGCGTAAAAATCTTTTACAAAAAGGCTACCAGTCTACACTCAAACCCCAAATAATTATCTTTGAATAAACATATTATTATTCATAGAGTAAAATAAAGTCATGAAAACAGGCTAGGTGGCAAAATCAGAATAAAACCTTGAAAAGAATGATTTAATTTATCTACGTCTATTTTTCTTCTTTTTTGCAAAAAGCCCATTACAGTGGTGCCAGTAGTATTTTTTAGTAGTAAGTATTTTCTAGTAATTTCTCAAAATTTATCTTTCAGCTTAAGAGAATTTTCATAAGTTATTTTCAAAGAGCAAAGGCGCGGAATAAATCTTTTTTTATATATTATTGATTTTAGTCTTCGTTTCGTTAACTCTTCGATAATTTTATAAAGACTGGCAAATTAATTTGATATCAAGCGCCCAAGCTATGATGAGTATTTTGTTCGTTCCATCTATAGGTTCCTATTTTACTATTTTGAATGAGTGGATGAGTTTCAACAGAATTATATTTTAAACAACCAGAATCCACATTTTGATAACTAAAATAAATGTTGAACTATTTATTGGCACTTTCAATAGACTTAAAGCGGCAAATGAGGCACCATCCATTGATGTCAGATCCGCTCTTAGCTTTCTACTTTACGTCAATGTTTTTTCTCAAGTTTATTAATTTTATGTTTAACTTGAATGAACAGGCCGGAAGAAAAATGAAACGTCCGAATCGGAATGAGAAAATCTTCGTTAAAGGGAAATAAAAAAATAATACACCTTTTAATGTTTATATATATAATAAGGATAAATATTTTAACAAACATTATAATAGCAAATAATATGTATGTAGTGACGAACGCCTGATGACGAGCGCCATCTGCTGGCCAACAGGTGTTGATGCTTGTTAGACGGAGGGTAGACGAGATGGATCTGAACGAAAGTCAAGACGTGTGAGCCGAGACGGGTCTCTGAACGAAAGACGCGACGTAACATGTGAATTAATCCTGCGACGTTCTCGATGAAATCTATTTAATGTTCATTTCTTTTGTTAATATAATTGTTCGTCCTAAATGCAATTAAATGTGCGTGATTCTAAATAGTAGTGATTCCTGAGTCCTACATGTATCAATGATACATATTAAACCAAGCAATCAACATTCCTCAATATGGTTGCTTTAATCCTATTTTACCGTCGTTCTCTACAAAGAACAGCCCGAATTTGTTCAGTTAATATCCCGATTGCTCGCAGTTCTGAAAGATATTTCAAATTTGATGGAGGTTATGTATTATAATTGATTCCGTTTTAATCATTTTCATTTTTTTAGATTTTTGAAAAGGTTTAATGTTTATTATTTAATTTGACATAAATTACATTTTAATTAAAAAATTATGTAAAAGATATTTTGACTTTCTTTTAAAATTTAATAATGAAATTAAATTTGAAAAGTAAATATATAACTGCTGACAAAATTTTGCTTAATAATAGCTTTAATGAAACATGTTTTTATAAAGGTTTTAGGAGCTGTTCTCTATTTAGTACAATGATAAAATATTTCGGCAAAAAGTTTAGGGTGCCGATACTTTGCCTCCTGCAAAGCTCAAAAGCATTGAGATTTCTAGAAAAAATTGGCATTTCAGAAAACTTTTGTTGCTTTCTTTTCATTGGTTGGGAGTTTTAATCACGTAACCAGATTATCTTTTGGAGAGAACGACACTATCTTTTTGAGGTGTTCATCTGCATCTATACCTTCAATAACAATACTAAAAATTAGCCCGAATTTTCAGTAAGTGAAAAATCTTTAGACTATTTAATATTATTGGATGATGAACCTGTTGAGAGTGAACCGAAAGTGGAAAGAATGCCACCAGATCATCATTGATGATATGCTGCCTGCACATACTCATGATACTTTTGAGGGAAAGATCTCCTGTAATTGAAGTTCTGAAACAAAAAAACAAGATTTTGATGAAAAAATAAATATTTTAACACCAAATTGAACTATTCGCCCAATGCATTTTTCATCGGTTCTTGTATCATTTTGGAATGAACGTTAGCAGAAAATAGTGGGTGCTATTTCAGGAAAGTCACCTACAGAAATCTTTCAGCACAAAAGAAAATCCAAAACTGTTGCCAAAAATATAATTTGGGAATGTTTATAATTTGTAGAATGTTTCCTACCACTTCGTGCAAGAGAAGATGTCTGATTGGAAAAGAACGAAGTGGTGGATCGGACCCTCTTCTTATATGTAGGACAGCTTGTAAAGAGAAGATTAATAAAGTTTCGGTATTTTGTTTTTGAACTTAATATTTTCCATATCGTCACATTGACATAACATAGAGGGATTCTTTTTTGAGAATTTTTATTTTCATAATGAGGTAAAATATGAGTTAAAATTATCCAAACTTTAAAATTTTATTTTTATTAAATCAAATGTGTATTTCTCCTCCTTTATCATAAAAAGCCGCAAATTTGGTAAAGGTACATTTAACATGCTTTTAAATGTATTTAAGGTGTTTTATAAATACGTCAACATAATTTATAATAACTAAGCTCTGTATTTTAATATGATAAATTCTTGAAGAGTTACTTTAAAAGAGATTTAACTCTGTGAAGACAGTTCTCTACTAAGTTAAAAGTGATTATCAATCTTCATACTAGTTTTCTCATTCTTTAGTGGATGCATTTCTGGGGGCAATTTTTGATGCATATGTCTCGCTTTAATGGACTATCCAAATTTCCCTAATGAGTAAATAGGGAAAATACATTTCGTGATTTTCATCATCGAAATCTGATCAAGGCCTTTTATTTTCCTCGATTCTTATCTAAACTTTTTATTATTACTCACCTGCACTAAGCGAAATTTCAGAAGAGTTTTCATGTAAGTCAAGAAGGGCTTTTCAGACAACGGAAATAAAACTCTGCTGTACAGCTAGATATGTTCATAAATAATGGAAAAGTTCCTCCCCCCTCCCGTAAAAAAAAAAGAAAAAAAAAGAAAGTGGAGCCTGAAATAGATTGAAAGCACCTAAAAGTAAACTTTTTATACCTTTACTTTAGGGCCTTTTATGGCATTTTTCGGGGTGATTAGCGATATTTTACCATATTCTTTTTGATACTTTGGACATCAATGACAGAGCTTATTAAAATGAGACGACTTTCCATTTTTTGTCACATTTTAATGTTTCTGTATCTTTGAATAAATATATAATAAATAATCTTTTCGAGGAACATTTCATTAAAATTTAACGTCCAGTTTGTCTTTGTTTTATAAAAATGCATAAAAATGTATAAGATATGTACCCTAATTCCAATAAAAAATTTTTAAACATATGTCTGAAAATAAATGACATTTTCAATAAATTTTAATTAAAATTTCGATATATTGACTGATAAATACATTGATTTTATTTTCAAAAAATTAAAATGTGCTTTAAGGAATGCATTTTTAAAGTTTTAATTTAAGTTTACTTTAATTTAAAGGCCTTATTACAAATATTACGGAATCGTAAAATCAGTATTCCGCAAATTCATACCCATTTGGAATAACAAAAATTAATTTAAATTAAACTATTTTATTAATAGATAATATAATCTGAAAATATTAAAATGATATAATATAACACGCAAATTAAATTTTCAAGTTTAGTACGTAAAAAAAAAACATAAAATTTGTCGCCATTAGGGTTGCTTGAATTTGTTGTGACTCCATTTATTGGAAAGTCTTAGAAAAATAATTTTAATTACATTTTAACTAACGAAATTAAACATTTGATTTTTACTACGAGCTTCACCGAGACAGTGCGTGATAGCGTTCCGAAGAGAAGGAGAAAGAATAGCTTTTTAGAAGCATACCCGAATGATAAGCGGCGAGACAATTACGTCACACACAGCCTCGTCGGAGCCTGTAGTTTATAGATATTTGATACGATTTATGATAAATACATATATGATTTATGATAGGTATATATGATTTATGATTGATATATATGATTTATGATAGGCATTCACTACAAAGTACGCCCCCCCCCGCCAATGACGAAGGGAATGAAAATTACTCGGAAGTGAATGCTATCATAAGAAGAAAATAATTATAATATAGAAAAATGAATAACAATATATAGAACAGGAATTATAAAATTTAATAATGTTTTAAATTTCCTACCTCAGCCGTTCACGAAAATGAACAACTCTGCCACATCTGGTTATTTTTAAATTTTTAAAGTTATCCTTTTGTTGCTATTTACCGTTAGGCAAAGCTACCTTTGGTGGTATTTCATAGGCAGGTTTGCATCTGTCTATGGTGACAGTTACATTTTTACCATTTATTTCTATTACAAAATTTTTATCTTTCCGAGATCTGACCAAGTGAGGTCCAGAATAAGGATGAGTTAATGGTGGTCGAACTCTATCATTTCTAAGAAATATGCGACGGAATGGATTTACAAAAACTATAGTGTTTCCATGATGAATAGGATTTAGTTTTTTCATTATTGAAACTAAATTTGTCACATAAGTGGGCGTTACAGTTGCATTTACAATAGAATCATCACTCAAAAGATCAGATGGCAAACGCAGTGTAGTACAATATACGAGTGGAGAACTAGTAGAATTGAGATCTTTTATAATAGCAGTACGCAAACCTAGCAAAACTACAGGCAAAGTTTCTGTCCACTTTATATTTTCGTGAGCCATAAGAGAACCTTTAAGATGTCTGTGTAGTCTTTCTATCATACCGTTTGATTGTGGATGGTATGCAGCTGAATGCAATCTGCGATTGCCTAAAATATTCGTGAGTTCACGAAAAAGCGTGGATTCAAAATTTCTACCTTGGTCTGTAGTAATTGTTATTGGTGTTCCAATTCTAGATATCAAATCATGCACAAGTGCTCTTGCAGTGGTCTCGGCTATCATATGAATTGTTGGAATCACCTCATACCATCTGGTGAATCTATCTATAATCGCGAGACAAAACTGATAGCCTTCAGAAATGGGAAGTGGTCCTATGAATATAAGAGAATAGAGCATCCAGTTCGGCATAGGCGCTAAGAGGAACTTTGGTATGATAAAACGCCTTAGCATGTTTGCATTTGACACATGCACGAGCACGATCTTTTATATGGGATTTCATTTCTGACCATATGAATAGTTTGGTAAATAAATTTGAGGTAGCTGATGTACCAGGATGAGATAAAAAATTTATATTTTCAAAAATTATTTGTCGAAATGCCTTTGGAATGAAAGGTCTGGGTTGGACTTGGGACATATCACAAATTAGATGGAATATATATATATTTAATTTTAAAGATGTGTTTGACTGTAATAATTGCTGCAACTCAGAGTCATTCAACTGCTTTTGAGCAATTTTTTTATAGTCCAATTTCAAAGGAGTGGTGATTGCATCGATTTCTATTCGCGAAAAGTATCAGTAATTATGTTATCTGTTCCATTAACATGACGAATGTCAGTTGGAAACTGTGATATGTAATCTAAATTTCTCAGCTGACGTGGCATACATTTTTCAGGTTTTTGTTTGAATGTAAAAATTAAGGGTTTCTGAACCGTGTAAATTAAGAAATTTCGACCCTCAAACATATGACGGAATTTTTTAATCGATGCATAAATAGCATACAATTTCCGATCATATGTGTGTCAGTTTTACTGATTTTTATTGAGTATCATTGATAAATAGGCAATTGGTTTCCATTTATTATTGCACAATGGCATCAAAGAGTTTCCAGTTGCTACATCTGATGCATCTGACCAAAGACTTAACTAAGCACCAGGAATGGGGTATTTTAGTAAGGTAGCGTTAGCAAGTGCCTGCTTGGCCAAAATAAATGCTTTATATGCTTCATCAGATAATTTAAACGGATTTTCTGGCTTTTTAGAAGGACAAGATGATTTATTTTTATTTTTGTGACATTCTAAGAATTTATTCAAAGGTTCCAAAATCTGAGCAGCTTTAGGAATACATCCTATAAAAATTATACATCCCAAAAATCTACGCAATTGAGTTAAAGTTTGTGGTCTGGGAAACTTCTGAATAGCTTCAACATGATCAGGTAATAGTTGTAAAATATTTTCTGAAATTTTATATCCTAGAAATTCTAAACTAGATGCACAAAATTTACATTTTGAATGATTAATTGTCAATCCATAACTACACAATTTAGTAAAAAGAGCTCTCAGATGGTGCACATGCTCCTGATGAGTTTTTGAAGCTATTAAAATATCATCAATAAAAACATATACACCCTCCAAATATCTAGTTACTTCAACTACAAACCTTTGAAAAGTGGCAGAAGCATTGCATAGACGAAATTGCATTCTTGTGCTTTCAAGAAGACCGAAAGGAGTAATTATTGCTGTTTTATGAATATCATCTAGAGCTATAAGAAGTTGATGAAATGTGAAAAAATTTTATTACCATGCAATTCACTACAAGATCAACTATACATGTGATAGGATATTTATCTTTGACAGTTTGGGCATTTGAGAAGCGTTAATCACCAATTAACAGCCAATCAAATGAACCATATGTAATGGAGATGAATAATTATTGCTTATGTGGCCTAAATTAAGCATATGTAGGAATTCCAATTTGGCAACTTTGAGTCTATCAGGTGCCAGACGTCGAGCTTTGGCAAATACAGGTACATCAAATGTTTGTATATGATGCATTACATCATGCTGAACAGTTTAGCCCATGCAAAACGATTTAGTTAAGTTAGGAAATTTACTTAATAGCTTAGTATACTCGTCACTGCCACATATAGCTTTTACAGATACAACATTAACGTTTTTAAATACAGCATTACATTTTAATTAAGTACCGTTATCATACAAACAATATTTCTTTAGTTCAGTTTTCAAGTTGAAATGATACAAAAAATCAGCACCAATCATTGCTCTGGAAACATTGTAAATATAAAGCGGAAATACAAATTTTTTTCGAAGTCCTTAATTTAAAGATAACATTCCCCCCCCCCCCATAAATCTCTATTGTGGAGCCATTGCAATTTGAATGGGTTTTTGTGTTATTTCATTTTTATTTGCCGGGAAAATACAACAGTCACTTACAGTATCTATAAGAAAGGAAAGTTTTAATTTTTTATCAAATATGAAAAGGCGGCAATGCTGTGATGTTTCAGCAGGCAGGAGGTGAGTCGCCTCTAGGTCTATCCGTCGGCATTTCCCGAGAAGCAGCACGGCTTAACACACTTCTTGGCGTTGTTTTGGAACTTTTCATAATACCAAAAGAGGTCCTTGAACGCAGAAGAGCTGCGCTTTTGAAAGCAAAAGTGACTGCGTCACCGAGAGACGCTTCTTGATCTGCTCAAAGACGCAAATTCTTTTCGAAATGCTCTAATTTTCTCAATAAGATCTGATCGAGAGTTAACACTATTCAAAATTGCACTAGAATCAGAGCTTGAAATTTTGCTTACCTCGGATGGTGTCACTTTCAAAATTCTATCAGCCATTTCTGCAGCTTTATTGACGTTGAAAGGAGTGGAAGCTGTTAGAATAGATTGCATGTTACTTGACATTTGTTGAAGGAAGTGTTTTAACAGTAGAGCATCAGAAATATGGTGACTTTCCACGCGCCTATGCATAACACGAAGTAGTTCGCTGGATTCCCGATCACTTAATTGCTCGCCGGTGAGAAGACTTCGGATTTCTTGAGATTTCAATTCTCCGCATCTTTTTATTACCTCCTATTTCAGTTGCTGGTTAGGATCCTCTTCATCAGGGTTAATTATGATGTGACGAACAATAGATGCAGCTTCAGGTGGAATATGTGCAGCACAGTAGTTGAATTTGGTTTTGCTTGCAGTTATAGGCTTTGAAACTGCTAATTCAAATGTAGCTTCCACCATAAAAAAAACCAAAGTTGCGGATCAGCATAATTAAATGGGGGTATATTCACTGCAAATACTTCATCCATGTCGTAATTCGTTTTAAATGGATGTATGCTTAATCAAATGACAGCTGATAAAATTTTTATCTTCTGCAGATAACCGTGTCGTAATTAGGGTTGCGTGTATTTGTTGTGACTCCAATTATTAGGAAGTTTTAGAAAAGTAATTTACATTTTAACTAAAGAAATTAAAACTTTGATTTTGCTACGAACTTCACCGAGGCGCGAGAGCGTTCCGAAGAGAAGGAGAGAGAATAGCTTTTTTAGAAGCATACCCGGATGATGAGCGGCGCGGCAATTTCGTTACACACAGCCTCCAGGAGCCTGTAGTTTACAGATATTTCATATGATTTATGATATATACATATATGATTTATGATAGGTATATATGATTCATGATAAATATATATGATTTATGATTGGTATAT
>JAPMOR010104843.1:2310614-2353644 GCA_026543865.1 Argiope aurantia
GATTCATGATAAATATATATGATTTATGATAGGCATTCACTACAAAGTTTTGAAACTATAACATAAGTGATTAAGGAAAATTCGGTTATAAAATTAAATCTAGATTACACTGCACCCGTGATTCTACTACGGAATTCGCATGGAATGATGATCCAATGCAAATGCTACATTAAAAAAGAGTTGATATCACGGTTTAAGTATAATACATACAATACCCTCTCCAACCAATTTTTCATAATGACGATAAATATTAAAGCACCCACACTCTTTGGCGTATCTTGAAACAATCGTTAATATCTGGTTGAAACAACGGAGCGACAGACAAAGCAGAGACGTCTTCGTTCACTGCCCTCCATGAAGTCCTAATCTGGCATATTGTTCAATCGGTTTTAACCAGAAGTAGCGACCGTCGATCGATTTGTCAAGGAGTGATATTTGAGCTATCCATCGAAAATAATTTTGCTGAAAAGAATAGATATATGGAAAGAACTTTAGTTGTTGGTATGGTGATGATTCTAATGACATTCCACATGGCATTTTCATTGCCTTATCCTTCATCATTTAAGATTTATTAAACTTCATCAAATGTTTCCGGAATTTTATAAAATTGAATCGTGACTATAAAAGTTCAAGCTATCTTGGAGTTTTTATACTAAGATGAAATCAAGATTTTCCAAATGTAACAACAATAACCTCTTGTTTTTTTTCCCTATCTTGATTGACATCTACTATTTTGGGCTCTGATTACTTTGGAGCCATGTGTTATTTTAATGCAGAGACGAAAATGACTATTTGTTGGTTATACCCTGTTGTAAAACATCTTTGCATTCGTCTTAAGAATTTTAAAAGCGATGCTTTTTTAACAAAAATATTTTAAATTGAACTCTATCACTATCTCAGCCTTTCAAAATATGCATCGAAACAGTCACATATTAATAAAATTGAGCAACATTTTGTAAGAATTTATTAAAAAAAAATTTTGTGAAAAAAAATACAAAACTAACTCTTTTTTTTTTTTTTTTTGCCTTTTTTCTGTTGTCTGACCTACAAATTACAGGACTTTACTTAAGAAGGAGAATTGTTTCTTTTTCTTCTTATTTCCATTTAATTACTTTTATTTATCTTTTCTTTAAAATTATTATTTATTTAATTATTTTTCTATTTTTTCTGTGTTTTTTTTTGAAGTTTAAATTGCTTAGATTTTAGAAAATTTTATTAATTAACTAATTATGTTTGAATGGTACTACTATTGTGTAATATTACAATACTATTATTGTGTAATATTATATCATAATATCATCTATTTGTGTCCTTAAAACCTTTTCCACGTTTTCTTTCGATACCTGCCCCTTTTTTTGTGTTGTTTTGGCTTTTTATTTCTGCTGTCTGTCTTTAGCATCCTTTGCACCTAGCGCATTTGCGGTTCAACTTTTCTTTTTAGAATGATTTATTTTTCGACAGCTGTCTAAAATACAAGTTTTTTCTGAATTTAATCATAAGCTACTTTTGGTGCAACACTACTTTTGTCACATGCTTAACACGATCAAGCTTTAATAAGTAGACATTCATTACAATATGTATTATTTCAAATTTTGACTGATAGCATTATGTTAAACAACTTCCATTCATGTCTTTAATTTTAAAGGGAAATTGTAGTAAACCTTACTCGATTTGGTATGTACTACTATGTCTTTATGTTTGGTCATTTATATTTTACTATAAACCTTGGCAGTAAATATTTTTTGTAATAATATTTCATTTTATTTAAAACAGAAATTAAGTTGTCATATTCTTAGACACGGTATTTATATGATTCCAATAATATAAAGGAAAAAGTAGTGTATAGCGAAGGAAAATAATGTAAAAAAAATTATTATGTGCACGATTTTGTTCTGTAAAAAACATTGAATTTGCAAAACAAAGGAAGAAAAATCTCCGAAAATTAACTCACTATCTGAGTGATATACAGTAACAATGTAATTTATTAAATTTGCTATTAGAATATACAAAAATTTAAGTACAGAAAAAAATCGCTTTAATACAGAAAAGATTTAATGTCATTAAAGCACGGAACACAATATGACTTCACTGGAATTCGAAATTTACAGATTCAAAATATTATTTTTGAAAATAGATATAACCCTTTCTGATCATGGAGTACCTAAGCACAAGGAAATGAAATCCGATAAAAAATCTCAGACTGGATCATTTGCCTTCCACCTTGATTCGCTTGGTTAAAATTTACAATGAAGATTTTGGATGACGTCCTAGCTTCGCCTGAAGACGGTCTATGAGATGGCTACATTTCGCTCGGGTTCAGCTTATAGGACAATAAATTATTCTGATTCTGTTTCTGAGTTGCACATTCCAAAGTTCTGAATGTGACAGTCAAAACGGCTTAATGAATCTTTGCTCAAAAAGTATGTATAGCTATCATTCGATCTCGCCGGGCACTGAAGAGTTATTGTGTGCTTTTCATTCCGCACCCACTCCCGAACGTTAAGTAACAAGGTTCTTATTCAATCCTGTAAGCACCAAAATATTTTAAATATAGGACATATTGGTAAACGTGCCTTCATAATTTAGATACTTTGGAAATACAGTATGCGCCAAAATATACAGTACCGAAATGAAAAGATGAACAAAACTACATTATTTTCATCTGCGAGTTTGTTTTTCCTCAAAAGAAATTAACATACACACTATTAGAGTGTTGATTTACCACTGTATGCGTAATGTAAGTGCTCAAAGTGTGCACCGCTTCGCTGTAGACAGTGTTCGTATCATTCACTCAGATTCTCAAACATATCCTGAAACAAAGGTTGCTGCAGACTTCGGCAAAAAAAGATTATTTCCTCACGTAATGCAAGCACAATTCTTGGTGGATTTTCACAGTCGAAGACACTTTCCTTTAACATTCCCCATTTTCATTTGTCTAATATGTTACTAGTCTACCAGACTTAGCATTCCGTTGACACAGTAGATTATCAGAAAGGCGAAGTTTCGTAACTGTATGTAGCATGACTCTATTACTTGGCGCCATCTTATTAAACATCTCTGCCACCTTTCTCAAACTCGGTCCACCTTCAAGCCTACTTCTGTATGAGCGGAAATAATGCTCAACTATCAATACCTTTTCCTTCGTCGACAGATCCAATTCCAACAACTGCGCAACACAACTTCTTTTTCGCCACTGCGAGCACGCGTAGCTGGAGCTATGTCTCGTCGACAAACGCAACCCCGCGTTCGAGTTTCAGCACTGTACATTTTGGCGCTTACTACAGTAATACTTAGTGGTCATATATAGGATGATATTTATATGAGTAGAAAGATTAAAGAGCAGCGGAGACGAATTTCATAACATTTTTCTTTTCTTCTATTTTTCTTGTTATAAAATGCCTAAATCTATACATTGGATTCCGAACTCCCATAAATTTAAATAATCACGGTGATGATACATGCATTTAACGAGTGGAGTGAAAATATATTGTAAGACGTCATAAAAACTTTGTTTTAATGCGTTATAGTTTTGAGTTCCCGGTGGACACATCCTAGTATGATTTTTGCTTATTATACAATTTTTTATCACGAATTAGCTGAAACTATGCTAACCATTATATGACAGATTATCAGCATTTGAATATTTTTCAAAATTATTTTCTTCACTACATTTTTTTGGAAAAATTGTGATTTTATTTAATAAATTTGTATTACTTATTAAATCGTTTTGCATAACAAAAATGCTTTATGCCCTTTTTCCGTTTTTGCACACATTTATAAACCCAACGACTCTTAATTCTAATTTTAGGATGAATCGAATTTTTATTTTGGTCTTCAAAGTAATGAAGTTCCTATGAAGTGCATATTTAACATAGAAACTGCAATAAAGGAAGATTATAACTATAATTAACGATTTGTGTTCTTTCCTGCTTAAAAGACTATTTAAGAAACAGGCGGTTTCACGGCGAATAAAAACTCTTGTTCTCCTCAGGGAAATGATTCTGTTTAAGCTCTTTTGATGTAAGCGTCTGAAATGCCGTTACAGTTTTGGGGATGTAAAAAAGAAATGTCACTTTTTAAATTAAAACAAAAAAGGAAAAGACTGGAAGTGAATGTTTCAGTTATTTTACTTGGAAAGAGAAAGGAACAAAATGCAAGTTTTTAAGAAGTCCAAAACAAATCTTTTATCAAAGTTGAATAAATGTCAGATTCTCTTTAGTTGAAGCTGCCTCGAATTTTTCATAAGAGCTATAAATTCTCTAGAAAATTGGCAAACGAGACACTTTTTAAAAATATTTTTCTTAGACTTATGAGCGAATGAGCATTTTACATATAATAAGAATTGTTGCATTTGAGTTTCTGTTGTAATGATATTAGAGAATAATCTTTTTCTGATTTCAGTCAAGGAATTGCTTTAAATTCCAAAGATGAAAGTTCATGCGTTTTATATTTTTAAAATTACGCAATATTTTTTTTTGCAGTATTTTGATTCTATTCGTTAACACGATTAATCTTTTCTCCTATTTAACCAGAAAAAATTTCAGTTCCTGAATTTATTTTGGATATAAGGCTTAGATTGATAGATTCCTGAATGCCATTGTTCAAGAAGATAACATATTTTATAAAGTTTGTTGATAAAATTATAGAGAATTTTTAAATTTTCTTGTTTTAAAACGTATTTACCATATTATACGTTCACTCTACTCCATACCAAATTAATTCAAAGGCATAAATACCGGTTTTTATTCATTTAAAAATAATTACAGTTTAAACTACGACCAACCCTACCTTTGATTTCAATTGAGATTAGAAGTAAAGTGGCGAAAACGGAAAAAGGGAATTTCAATTCTTTTAAAGATCCCATGTCTTTTCTAATGCGCTCAAGATTAGGTCAAATGAAACAAAATCCAAATTTTATAAAATGCATTATTTTCATTAATATTTCCTATTGTTATTTCAAAGCACCAACACAAAATTAAAGTAAAGAACGGGAATATTCTACAACATACTGAAAACATATTGCGATCCATATCTAGTCGGTGTGAGTGGAAATAACTTGGCTCGATCGAGCCATTTGTAGGGGAAACTTGAATAGAAAGCGCTGGTGACGAGAGGGGCTCTGAAGAATTTCTTTTTTCTGGTTTATTGGAAGCCCTAACAAAAGTTGTCAACTGCTCAAACTTATGAAATTGTGATTCAGAAGACTGCTATAGGAAGAAAATATTGACTGAGCTCTGAAATGAAAGTTTGAATGTTAAAAAATGTGTCTCAATGAAGTCATTTTGAAGTATGGTATAATTCATTTGAACCAAGGAAAACCAAAATTTTATTCTATTGATTTGGAAGTTAGTTATATTTTTTGTTTCTTTCTTATGAATTTTACCAACAAAAGTTAAAGTTGCCCCAAAAGAAGGAGAGGTGCTTTGCTTCATCAAATTCTCAGCGTAAAATAATTCCATTTTTTTTAAATTTTAGTTGTTATTATTGATTAGTAATAGTACGAATATTGTTATAAATCTAAAATGTTGCTTCCCAGCATGGATCATTAGAAAGACCGTTTTACAATAAGCTCTGCTGGATGCTGATCGGGTACCGAATCAGTGATTCCAGGGCTTGGCGACCTGGTGACGAATTTGGAGACAAAATAGATAATACTGAAATCCTCAAGAATTTTGGAGATAAAAGCTACAGGAGCCGAGATATGCTTCCAGAACTTCTGTTCTGCTCCGGGGACCATACAAGACCGGCAATTCATGCCAAAGACAGTCGTGTGTAGGACTCGTCGAGAGATTTAGAGTCGCACAGCTAGTCAATGCCGAGTTAGTTGGATCAGTCCAACGATGAGCCAGCTTTGAGTGGAGCTCGAGCGATGTGTGAATTGAGCCGAATCCTGAAGTTTATTGCAGAAGCAACATCGAGTCGTGTGTGGAGTAGCCATTCGGGTAGTAACGAGTCGGCAGTTGAGTACAGCTAAAGCGAAGAAACAGTGGCAAATTGCAGGGGCTTCGAGAGATGCATAGAGACGTTACGTAGATTCCCTCATCCTGCAGAATTCTGTCTGGCCGCTTTGTTATTAGCTACCGATTATTACTTGTGAGCTGCTGTGTGTTGGTTGTATACGGTTCGGCTGCGTATTTGTTGTCAGTATATTCGTGTTAATAAACGTCCTTGTTTATTACACCACACACACGCCGCAAGCGAACCCAGTGTCTGTGGAAGAACTTCCGTAACAATATTTATATTTGCTAGAGATATGCTGATGATATAGTAATAGAAATTAGATTCTCTAAAGTTTATTAAACAATACCAAGTGATACTAGAATTGGTACGGTCATTGCAAGAGATGAATGCAATGTTCAAGAGTCAGTAGCCGCTTTTGTATATCCACGCACAGAAGGAAGCAATGTCATGTGGAAATACCTATTGATAGCAAGGGAAAAGTCTTTGTAGTCTTTACAGACAAAGTAAATCGCTTTGGCGTTCACTGATGTAGGTATGGAAATGATAAATTGCATTTACCTTATAAAAATAAATTAAAATAATAGATAAAATTATAAAGTCATCAATGACTGAATAAAAGCATTTCTTAAATCCTATCCTAATTCGAACAGATACTATGGTGTGTGATAAATTATTAAAATATGTTATGCATATATATTTTTCACTTGGACATGACATCTTCCGATACTAATTATGTCTAATATTGCATCACAATTAGTGCACTATTGTTAATTTGTAGCTAAGCGTTTCTCCAGTCGAAATCAAGATGGATTGAAAAATTAGTAAAGCTCTTTATTTTTTAAAGAAATGCTTGATATTATTCGCGAAATGTGTTTGAAGTCATAAAAATTGTTTCATATAAACAGCAAATAAAGTATTTTATAATTTTATTATATCAAGTTAAGAAAGTCTTACCTTTTACAACGTCTAAATGCTATGACGGCAATATCGCTTGTTATTGTTTACACAGCTGCGTAGAGCATCTCTCGGTAGCAGCCAAGACACTCTGAAAAAGAGGAATGCGCATGAGGGTGTGTTTGCAATAAGGTGATCATAGTAGGCATTTCCATGCATGAAAATATTGAAACATTGTCAAAACAAACTTTTAAACTTACAAGTAACTTAAAGAAATATCATATGCAATGCAACTAATAACGCATTTTATCAGTGAATAAATATAGAAAATATTTTTAAATGTATTTTTGGATAAGAAAATGAAGAATAAAAAATTCATTCCAATTTTAACATTCTTAAGATATTTGCAAAGTAAAATAGAATGCTCTTTTATAAATGATTCGATTTTATAAAGAGTTTTCACAACATAATTCGTAAGTTAGTGTCATCAAATGCACATAACTTTAAAAAACGTATCTTAAAAAGTTTGAGTGAATAGAAGTAGAATATGTTTATCCACATTCTTTGTCACCCTTGAATTTTAAAGAATTTCATTTATAAATTTTGGATTCTATACGCCATATTATAACAGCTATAGTTATGTCACAATTTTAATTTATATGCTTTATACACTTTTATCTTCTTTTATTTATTACAGTACCAAAACATATAAAAATAATAGTGATTCGCCTGAAAGTTAACAGATGGCGCGATGAAGAAACCAGAGCGTTGAGCTCTTGTTTTTCTGGAGACTGGCATTTTTTGGGGGTGCTTGGATGTACCGTGAGCTTTCAGTAGACGCGCTCGAAAATGTGAATAGTCTGAAAACTGTATGCAAAAATCTATTCGCTGTATTTAAATCTGTAATTCATTCTTATTCTGGATGCCCCTGAATCGTTGCCGAATAAATATCGAGACTTGGATGAGGTGAAGCATTCCTTTATTTGAATCTGACCAGAATTTATACATTCTTTTGATTCTATGTCGTTTAAATCCTTAATTAAATTAGCATTTTTGGTTCGTCGTTAGCCGCAAATCCCTATGAACAATAACTTTCAAATCGAAAATCTTAAAAGCATTTCAAAATTTTAATAATATTTGTAAAGAAATTGAAAAAATTGAGGAGAGAATTAAAAATGCAGTTGAAAACGCAGATAGTTCAGATGCATTATTCAATGCATTAAAAACGAAAGTGAATACTTATGAGCAAAAACTAGAAAATTCGTTTTCAAATTTAGATGTTAATGACAGTGAAGAGAAACTTAAAAAATATTTGAAAATTCAGGATGTATTATTTGATTGTGGCGTGCTTTTGGAAAACACAAAATCAAAAATAAGACAGAAAGTCAAGCTTATAGCTCAAATACCAAAACTCGGGCTTCTAAAAAATTGCCTAAATTTGAATTGCCTCATTTTTATGGAGATATGGAAAATTGGATAACATTCAAAGAATTATTTCAAGCAAGGCAAATAATAATTCAGAATTATCCAAAATAGACGAATTGCAATATTTATGCCCATCTACCAAATGTAATACCGCAATTCGGGAAGAACATTTAAAAAGTTGCTGAGAATTGATATGCGAAAGATTTGGAAGCAAAAGTCAGTTAGCTAATTGCCAGATTAATCAGTTGTTTAATCTAAAAATACAAAACTCAAATTCGTCTAAACTGCTAGATAATTGTAATAAATGCATTAGAAATTTAAGTGTTTTGGGTTTAAAAGTAAATGAATTAACTGAACTGATTATAATCAATCATTGCGATTCGAAACTGACGAGGAGATTATTCACTGCTGGAATTTGACCTTGAACCCTGATGTGTTTCCGACGCTGAACTCCTTTAAAGCCTTCATCGAAAGGGTTGCGAGATCTTTAGACAGTCGTAGCTCGGCTAAACATAAAAAACTGCGGGGGAACTTAACCTCTGAAAAGAAATCCTTTCCAGATGTCCGAAAATGTAGTCAGACTGAAAGGGGGGGGGGTGGATTAGTCGAAGGGTGGCAGACCAGACAAGAAAAGTGATAGTTCATAGCGTAACTGAGGGAAAAAGCGTTTTTTTCCCTTCTCGTTTTTTTGTGTCAGGAAGATTCAAATCACCCTCTTTATAAATGTCCTATTTTTAATCAAATGGAAATCGAGTAACGACAGAAAGAAATAGAAGGAATTTGTTGCAAGAACTGTCTTTGCAAAACCACAAGACGGATAAGTTCAAAAGAAATATCGAGTGTAAGATTTGCAAAGAGTGACATTACGAGTTACTTCATACATATAAAGTAAATCTTTCAAATGAGATGGACAGTTATCCAAATGTCGTAGCTGTTTCTAATGGAGTTCAGCTTCAAACGAATCAGCAAAATGGTTCTGTTCTTCTCTCAAAAGCCGTAATAAAAGTGAAAGGTCACTCGGGAAAATTTATTGAATGCAGAGCTTTAATCGACAATGCAGCACAGCTATCATTAATTTTAAAAAAGTTATCGGAGAAATTAAATTTTCCATTAAAGAATACAAATCAGAAATTAACCGGCATTAATGGGATTAGTGCAGAAACTTCATTACGTAGTTGTTAGATAGAATTCACTCCTCATTTCTCATCTAAATCATTTGATCTTAAAGCTCATGTTGTAAATAAAGTGACTTCATCTCTCCCAAATTTCGATATTAAAATTCAACACAGGCCGCATTTGAATAACTTGCAGATTCCGCAACTTATACTTGCAGATTCAAATTTTTAATTTCGCAACAAATTGATATTTCGCTCGGTGCAGACATTTATGCATTTCTCCTGGACGGCCTTCCTATTATTGGACCTTCAACTGCAATTTCGACTAAACTGGAATACATCTTAACGGGGAAAATCTATACATCACAAATACCTGAATCGATTATTCATTTAAGTTTGTGTGATCAGTTAAAAAAATTCTGGTCAAATGAAGAGATTCCTCCGAATGTCTCAGCAGAAACCAAGGAAAGAGCTATGCATTTATTTTATGCCTTAGAAAATAGACTGAATTGAAAACCACCATTAAAAGAAAAATTTAATCAATTCATGAATGAATACTTGTCACTTGGCCACATGAAGGCAATTTCGATTGACAGAGAGAAAGAATTGCCTAATTGTTGCATCCCGTATCATATGATTCAAAACGACAACTCCAGTACTACTAAATGTCGAGTCGTCATTAATGCGTAGGCTAAAACTAGTAGTGGTAAATCATTAAACGATTTCCTGATGATAGAACATAAACAACAAACAGAGATTTTCTCTCATTTAGTCAAATTTAGATCCTACCGTGTAAATTTCTCAGCCGACATCGAAAAGATGTATCGTCAAATTCTAATTGCCGATGATGACCGTAAAGATCAAAGATTTGTTTGCGATCAACTCCATCCCTTAATATCTTACGAATCCCTTAGATCCTTAATATCTTACGAATTTCAAACTGTAACTTACGGCACATCCTTTTCTGGCGTTGCAAACATTGCAACAGTTGTACGTAGAGGAGGAACAAACTTTTCCAATCTCCACACGTTATGATAAAAATAATTTTTATGTCGACGATTTGTTCGCAGGAGCCGATGCTAAAGAAGAAGCTAAAGCCACTATGGCTGAAATTCAAAATCTAATGAAATCAGGGGGATTTAGTCTTCAAAAATGGTCTAGTAGCCATAAAATAATTTTGGAATTTTTGGATAAGTCCTAATTAGCTACAGAATCTATGAATTCGTTGTGCGCTGAAAAAGTAAAACAGAGATTATTAGGTATTTTTTGGAATATTTTAACAGATTATATTCAAGTTAGAATTTCTGATGGAGAAATCGTAAATACAAAGAGGCAACTTCTATCCGTTATTGCTAAAACATTCGATCAGCTGGGATTGTTTTCGTCTTCTGTAAACATTAAAAATTATGTTGCAAGAACTGTGGAAATCGAAAGTCGCTTGGGATGATCCTGCTTCTCTTACCATTCAGGAAATCAGGACTAAATTTAAACAACATCTAAACTTGACTAACAACAACTAATCTAAACTTGATTTCAGTCCCTCGATTCTTGGGAGACGACAATAATTCTGACATCTAATTACACGGTTTCGGCGATGCATTTACAAAAGCATTCGCTGCCATTGTGTATTTTAAATCTAGACAGAATCAAGTACCTCTCGTAAGTGCTAAAACTTGAGTTGCTCCTATAAAACAGCTTACTATTCCAAGGTTGGAACTTTGCGGAGCACTTATACTTTCTGAGCTAATAACTGCCATCGAAAAACACTTATCATTTTCCCTAAAAGAGCGATATTTATGGACAAATTCAACAATAGTATTAAGGTGGATCAATAAACCCTCAAGTAAAGGAAATATTTTCATTCAAAATCGGGTTAACAATATCTTAAATTTAACTTCATTGTCTGATTGGAATCGCATTTCTGGTGAACTTAATCCAGCTGATTGTGCTACTCCAAAATTTTTACAGAGTATTTCAAAGATGCATCATATTCGAGGAAGGGCCCTGCTTGGGTGAAACAAGATTTTCATCCTCTTGTATCATCCTTAGAAGGGCTAACTACTAACATAGACGAGCCAGACTCCTTGCCGGAACCTACTCCAGAAAACCTTTGAATGACGTGCTACTCAAACTTATAAGAGTATCCGCATGGGTAAAACGTTTTATACAAAATTGTAAATCTACCTGTTCAACCTCTAAGTCAAAAGGTCCCCTTCAAACAGAAGAACTCGAGCTTTTGCTTAAAAATCTAATTAAACTCATTCATCAAACTGAATTCTACCAGGAAATTAAATGCTTCAAATTGAACCAACCCATACCCAAATCTAGTAAATTACTCCCTTTAAATATATTTTTGGATAAAGATTGGATTCTCAGAGTTGGAGGTCGGCTTTCGAAACATCCGACTCTTCCCTATGATCAAAAATTTCCAATAGTCATTGCCAAAAAGCATCGTCTAACTCCCCTTATAATTCGGCATTTTCATCAACTCAGTCTCCATGCAGGACCAGAATGGGTTTTATCTCTCACTAGACAAAAATTCTGGATTCCTGATGGTTGTTCCACGGTTCGTCAGGAAATCAAAAGTTGTATCGTTTGCTAACGATTAAATTCTAAACCTTCAAACCCTAATATGGGAGATTTACCAAGTAGTCGAATAACAAAATATCGTCCTTTTGAAAGAGTTGGGGTAGATTTAGTCACAAAATGTCAGCATCTCAAAAAAGCTACCCAATTCAAGTCTTACCTTTGTTTATTCATATGCACAGCGACTAGAGCAGTTCATCTCGAACTCGTGCACAGTATGTCTACGGAAGCATTCTTAGCCGCACTTCGTCGATCTATAGCATGACGAGGTCATCCCACTGATATCCTGTCAGACAATGGATCGAATTTCATAGATCATAATTATCTAAATCAATTATTCAAGTTAGTCCAAGACCCATCTGTACAAAATTTCCTAACTGCGAGAAACAATAGTTGGTAATTCATCCCACCATATGCTCCCAATTTCGGTGGGTGGTTTTCGGCTTCCATTTCGGTTATGACAAGTCTAAAAGATAACTCTTTAAGACTTGCCAAGGACATGTGCTTAATTTTGAAGAACTTTCTACTCTCTTCTGACAGATAGAGGCCTGTATTAATTCAAGACCTCTAGTACTACTTTCCAATGATCCAGCTGATCTCAGAGATCTCAGAACTCTCCCCTGGGTATTTCATAATCGGGGAACCTCATATTGAGATTGTTGAAAAAACTGGTCTCACTAATCAAAATCTTAGTCCTTCTTGCAGATGGAAAAACCTGTTACAGTTCAAACATAAATTTTGGAGTAGATGGACGTCCTTCACCATCTGCAAACCCGACGGAAGTGGCATCAACATCGCCCTTCTTTGAGTGGCGGAGATCTCGTCCTTATTCAAGCTGGCAACATGCCTCTATTATCCTGTCCACTGGCACGTATCCTGGAGATCATCCCCGGAACTGATGGTTTCCCTAGAGTTGCCCTGCTTCGTACTCCATTAGGACCTGCCAAAAGAGCCATTAACAGACTCATTGCACTACCGGGGTAAATCTATTCGCTGTATTTAAATATGTAATTCATTCTTATTCTGGATGCCCATGAATCACTGCCAAATAAATGAGATTTGAATGAGGTGAGCCATTCCTTTATTTGAGTCTGACCAGAATTTATACATTCTTTTGATTCTAAGTCATTTAAATCCTTAATTAAATTAATAAAGGAAATAAATCTCATAAGGATGCATTACCAGTATCAAAATCTCTTGAAAATTTTGCATGCGGTGAAGCAGCAGAGGAAATGGAAATTGATAATTTTTCTGTACTTCATCTGATATAAATTACTTTCTGGACATAAATGAAGGACGTTTCATTCCTCAAATAGAAACAAATGAAGTAGTGATATATATATATATAATCATATAAAAATCAGTTGGAATGACTTGGTATAAGGAATTTACTTTCAGAGCTAAAATCTGATGAAAAATATTCCTTAATGTTCGTTTTCTGAAATCGACGTAAAAAATATTCATAATGTAAAAATGCAGCTCTGATCATATGATATTTATTTTCACCCTTTTCTTGCCATCTCTTCATATTCATTCATTCTTTGAAGCGTTCTGTCATTCCTCAAAATATTTTGTGTGTCTACCAATATTGCTTTACAAAAAAAAATTCAACTTGTTTACTTTTTCCATTTTTGTTTTTTGCACCGAGTTCCGGCGAATCCTCAGGAGGACAAAACTAATCTTCTATTCAAAGCGGAATATGAGATGTCGCATTAATACTCTCGTTAGTCATGGCTGGTCTGAGCAGCTCTTAAGACGCAGAATAGTCCCCGGAGATTAATAAGACGAGACCCTTTCTTTTTTTAAAAAGAAAAAAGGAAAAAAAAAACTTTTTTGTGAACGATGGCTCAGCAAATTCAGATTTGCTTATGAGTGAACAGAACCATGATCAAAACTTTCGCGTTTCGGGCCCCGCAGCAATGATGATGCACACAGCTTTCTCACTGATAAAGAAATGAAAAGATTTAAATCTCGAAATGTTACGTTAATAATAAGATATTTTGTGACTTTTTCTTCCGAAGCTAGTTGTTCAGGATAAATACCAAAATAGTTCTTTCAAAGAGATTTTCACATATAAAGCAGATCAAATATATTTACAGTTAAAAAGTTCTAAATGAATAAGATCGAATTATATTATTTTTAATTTATTCAATCGAATGAAAGTGATTTGGAAAAAGATGAAAAAATGCACTTGTTTCAATTTCACTTCAATTTTGTCCCATGAGGGGTACCTCGTCATTGAGTTTGAGAAGCTTCCGGCATTGGTTCCGGTTTGGTTCTCGCCACGATGACGAGACGTCCTTCCTTAAGGAAGGATTATACATTATACCGTGGCCGGTGATGGTCCTAAGGACTAAACCATAGTTCCTGCCAGTGTTGCTGTCGTGGTTGTCCGGTCATTCAAGTTTTTCCCTGGTCCTTCGGTCGAATGAAGATGGAATGATTAATTTCTATGTCTATGATTCATTTCAATTTTTTGTAGCTAGTTATATGTGGTATAATCAAATAAGTACACTACAAGAAACACTATATTTTCGTAAATAATTGCACATGTTAAAAAAATCCTTACATCAGAAATATTGAAGGTGGTTCGTTGTATATATACTTATAGCAAAAGTATTGGGTTGTTCGGAAAGTAATTTCGGTTTTTTTTTTTTTTTTTTTGTGGAAATGAAAGACAATTTTCGTATAATAAACAAATACTTTATTAAATTATATATTGGCTGTTCTGGTCCAATACCTTTTGACATCTTTCTGGTAGTAGCATAATTCCACGCTCATAAAAGTTTTGGTCTTTGCTGCCAAAAAACGGATCGAGGTGATTTTTGACCTCCTCATTTGAGGTAAAGGTTTTGCCGTCTAAAAACTTTAGCGAACCAGTTCTGGCTCTGGCGTAATGTCAACACACCTTCTCCATACACATCGGTCCATTTCTTTCTGGCTTGAACAGCATTTTTACCCTTTCTATAGTAAAACAGTAAGATATGTCGAAAATGCTGCTTATCGCTCTCCATATTTAAAAGGGCACCAACCAAAAACTACTGCTTAGAATTAATTGGAATTTTTCACACACAAGCCTTGCTATATGAGCTCTCAAAGCATATAAAAATTATACGGCCTAAATGTGAAGTTGGGTGCAAAAAAATACAATTACATCCTCTGTAGGGAAAAAACGAAATTACTTTCCGAACAACCCAATAATTATATAATTGTTAAGCCTTCTCTTGAATGTTTTGAAATATGACAGGTTTCTTAATGAAGAGAAGCGAAAGACGTTTCATTGAAAAACGAACTTTAGTTACAAAAACGGTTACTAGAGAGAATTTTATAATAAAACTGTAAAATGTGTTGGCATTGTAACAGAAAATAGTTAAAAAAGTTATTAGTGAAGGGGTGCAATCAATCTTTTAACGGTTTCCTACCCGTTTATTCATAGATGATATCCTATAATAATAGTGATAGCACTTTGACGGCTCAACTTTTCTGTATCAGAGTCGCGGTTTTGCAGCGGAAGCTTTGAGGAGGTCCCGGACTTTAAAATACATTTCAAGAAAGGCTTACATGAATTAGTTTGTATATAACAGAGGGATATGAATAAAATTCAATGCTTATGATATTTACAATAAAGCTTGTTATTTTACAGTTTTTTTTTTTCATTAAAAAAGAATTATTTTCAAGAGTTTTCAGAAAATTATTAAATGATGTCCTTTACAAACATTTTATCTTTGTGATTTTTAATATATCGAAAAAAAAATTAAAGTTTTAAAAAATGGATTTGAAGATTTTATTAATTGCTTTATATTTTAATAAAGACGAATAATTTTGGAATCATTCTTGAAATACGAAAATGTTTAAGATGTACACAGTTATAAACAAACAATATTAAAAAGGAGTGAAATCAAAAATTGCAACAATATTTAAAAATGCAATAAAATAATGAATGATAAGAGTGAATAAAGACTGAAATCAAACATTTAAAAATGAGCAGAAATCTCAAATTATGAATAAAACATATTGACTTAATTCTCCAGAAATTGAAACAGTCAATTCTTTTACGAATAACTATTCAAATGCAAAGCAACTCTAGCAAGTCTGGTGAGGTATCAAATGCATTATTGTAATTGCCTGTGATGTTTATGACGGCATTAAATGTGACTCATTCAAAATTATCTGTTGCAAAATTATATATTTTCATATGATACTTATATGGACAATAAGCATTGCACATTGCAATAATGTAATGGAATGAATATTATGACTGAAATCTCAGTCGCCTCAATGTAAAGGAATGGAGTTATAAGATGAAATTATTCCGAAAATCATTAAAGAAATTGAGTTTTATTAGGAAATTAGACAATAACCAAACTCGTTCTATTGCGTCCAATGAGTCGATTTAATAAATATTTTTAATTCATAAAAAGTCGAAAAGAACTGTATCTAAAAATTAATTAGGAATTATTGTGATTATGTGCATTAGATGTTTAAATATGATATTTCATTACTCCTATCAGAACATCATTTTCAATTGCCCGTGAATCCCTAGCAGATGAAAGGTTTGACTGCACTCCAAATAATTATCTGTTCCTTGCATTAAAATACATGAAAGAAGTTTTAATATTTTACGGCATTCATTTAACGTCCATTGTCATCGTTTATTTTCTTTTTATTTTATTTTCAATTTTTTTTAAAATCTTCTTCAACATATTAATTTTTTTTCTTGTGTTGCTTTTAAACTCTATAAGCCAACATTTAGAAATAATTTTTCATAATTTATTTTCATAATTTTTATAATTTAGGACTACATAGTTTAGAAAAAAAAGTTTTTGCTATATTGATTTCATTTTCATAAAGAAAAAGTATAAAAACGAAGGCTTTCTAAAATTGATTGTTAACTGCAAGGGGAAAAAAAGCAAAAAAACCAAAACAATCATCCTTTATTGCATTTCTTTTGAATTTTTCTTTGAGAAAAGAGAAATATTGGAAATCTACTGAAAATCCATCCTGCTGAATTTCCGCTATGATAATTCAATTCTTTTCTATTTTTTTTTGAAAAAAAGTTAATTCAAAGTGGTACTTTCACATTTAAATTTTTAACATAATAGAACAGTATCATATCTTCTTTTCACACATAAATAGTTAAGATTCTATAATGACTAGCTGAGTAACTATTCAGAAAAAAAACTGTCTACTTATTAATAAATTAATCCATTAAGTAAATCGAGCCTCAGAACCACATTAAATCATCGGATTATTTAATGGTGTAAGGAATCAGATTGAGATTATATTATATATTGAGCAAATTATTTACATTAATTTTTGATGTTTCAGATCATTTTTAATTATCTCACAAAATACAATTGCGTCATAATGCATCTCAAAGATGACACATGGAAGCAATTTGCGAAGAAGTCTTTAAAATATTTGCACACATTGTAGTAATTATGCTATTTTATATTATTTCTAATTGAAACATTTACTAATAAGCATAATTAAATGATGATAAGAAAAACTGATTACGTTAAGGGAAGTGAGGAATCTCCTCTTTGAAACCGCCTCTCAATCGATGCTGGAAAATGAGCGTGCCGATTAGGAAAAAATATCCAATAACTGGCTAATGAAGGAATCGAAATTTTCTGCGAGAATGTCTTCTTGCTGCTTTAGCATAATTGCTTAAAACTATATTATGAATTTGCAGAATTTCCTCGATCTGTCAATTTTGCTTCAAACGTTGGCATATATCGCAAATTTTACTATACATACCACATTTCAACTGTATAACTCTTTCTGTTTTTAGATATTTTCATACAACTTTCTTCATTATTGTAAATGTAAATGAAATCTTACTCATTTCCTGATATTCTACAAAAACTAAATTTTTGTATACTTATATAGATATAATCATGCTATTTTAATGTTTTCAAGATTTTATTATCAGTTATTCATTAGTTAAATTGATTTGCTAGTCCGGTAATAAGTTTAAGAGAAATGATTATCAAAATTAAATATTGAAAAAGATGCTGTTTAGTACTAATGTAAGTGCTTTTGTAAAAATTGTTTTTAATTCAATTTTTATATAACTGTAATCACATACATTTTGGAAAATAAACCATTAAACATTGAAAAAAAATAAACCATTTTTTTTCAAGATGAGAAAATTTATTAAAAATCTATACGCTTCTATGATTTCTACATTTATGAAATTCTCAAATTCCTTCATTTTTGATTACTGCCATGTTTTATTTTCTATGCTTTATATGTGAAGGAGAGAGAAAAAAACAAAAAACGTAACTGATTTCTACACTTGTATTCGTCTGCTAGTTACAATTAGGATCGATATGATATTCATTGCATGCTTTATTATAAGACATGAATTTAGAAAAATGATAATGCAACGAAGCAGTGCTTACACATTTCTTCATTAATTGAATTGATTAGTTAGTATTAGACTGCAAAATGCATGTATAAAAAATTTGATGTTCATCCAAGAATGGAGGTAACGTCATCATCTACAATCAACATCATTTATAGTATGAAGAGGACTAGGAAAGAATATTTTTTAGGAATTATTGGATCTCAGATTAATTATCGATTCCATCGAAAATACTCCAAGTCGGCTAGGTTATCTTCATTCTATCAATTAACCCAAATTTCTTATTGCTGATTAACTATGTTCCTGCTCCACACTGAGCAATTATCATTAGACAGCGATTTAAAATTACGAAGTTCCTCATACGTCTCAGACAGATTCAACAGGGACGTCAACTTAAAATATGAAATCACAAATTTATTGTATTTTAACAGAATGAAAATTAAGGGATTTTGGTATGCTATAAATTTTCAATTCAATCATGTTATGCTAGAATGTCAAAAACCGATGACAGAGCATGGGAATGTGTGGTAATCACTTTAAGAGTACATTTAATATTTTAAATTTATGCTTCTAAGTCATAAACTATTTGACTCAAATTCATATCATCTCAATTTCCCATTCAAATACCTTTCTCTGGAAACACGGTTGTAGCAAGAAAAAGTGAACGTTGCCTCGAGCAACAATTTCAAAGAGGCAAAATTTCACTGCGTTTATTTCCCGTTTGCACCTACTGCTAACTCTACAAAAGGAAACAGAGTAATATAAATCTAGTTCGAAGCATCGAGCGTGCGTAATGTTGATTCTTGTGTCTTCGTCTGGTTTGATTGCATACGCTGTTGCATTCTACAAGTAATGAGTTTTACATTAATATTAGAAAATTTTTCGACGAATATTAGAAAGAATGCCAACCCAAAAGTATTAGATCTATTTAATATCTCTGTGGAGAAATGGTTCAAAAAGAATGGTTAGAATGAAGCTCTATCGCAATCACATATTTGAAGACTGTCTGAATCAAAGTCACGAATATAGATACTTCGAATCATATTTGCTCGTAGTAATATGCCACATAAAAGTATTGCTGTTGTTTCTTGTTGGCTTACACTATCTGGTAAGCAAAACTCTGCATTGGATGAAGTTGGAATTCCGAGGAATTTTCTTGAAATATTTCGAAAAATTTACATATCGGGAATCTTTGTCAGACAAGAAAGCTTGAGTTCATATCACTTTCAAACAACATTAATGTGCTTTGGATGGAAATTTTCTGATTCAGGGAAATTTCAACACATTCCATTAAGGAAGATTGCTATGATTGAATGTCTTACTTATTTGTTTTATTATTAATTGTCTGAAAACTAAAAGTTCCTAATTGTTAAATTTTGAATAATTATTCATACATTTAGATAAGGGCTCAGATATATCCTCTTCAATATAATTTCAATTTTTATATGTTGTAATGATACAAAAATAAGAAAGAAAAAGCATAAAAAATGCGATACTTATTTCAGAATGCGTCGCAGTGTGGGAAGTAGCGAACGAAAAATAAGATCTCCATTTTTAATTACGAGGAATTCGAGTGTCTCCGAATTTATTCATTTTAATGAAATAGAACAATGGAGCAAATTAAAACTGAAAAAGAGACGACTGGAGAAATGAAAACTAATGTAATTGCTTTTAGTATTTCTACTTTAATTAAACATTGGCGACAAATTTTATCTTCCATGCGCCAATAAAAAAAAGCAACTTCGCCAGCACAATTGTTATTGAAAGTCATTCTTACTTTTTGTCGGAAAAAATAAGATTTATGGGATATTTCATTACCCGATGAAGTAATTTAGTGTTTAAGAAGGAAACAAATGGATGAAGAAAGCAAAGTCACAGACTGTAAGAAATGAGAAATTGATTTTAATTTCTTTCAGAGCTTGTCAGCCTTAGTTAAAAAAATATTCTAAATTCGCTATTGTTTCATGCTTTCCCCTTACTAAAATACAAAAGCCTGTTGAAACTCTATCCATATTGCCTTTCATTTAAATGAGATGGATGTTTATCTTTTCTTTCCTTGAATGAATAAGATTCATCAGCTTTTTTACCTTTTCGCGTGAGAGGATTAGAAAAGAAAATAATGGCGACGTTGAAAAAATATGATCTGTTATTTGAACCTCATCATTTCACATCTCTCTGTGTGAGAAAAATAAAATTGAAATTATATCTGCATTTCTCTTTACCTATTCGGAAACCTAAAATCTCAAAACTGCAAAAGTTATAAGAATCGTATTTGCCATGCAATATTTTCAACCAATAAAGTAAATGCCTGTCGAAGTTTTGAAGAAATTTATAATGAGAATCTACTCTAACGATTACACATAAATTTGTAAGTTCAGGAAACACAATGAGTTAGATAGATGAAATTTGGTGTATCATCGCCAGAATTGTAGATAAAGGGTGTTAAAGACGACGGCGTTAGTATAACATACATTTATTCTTCACAACAAGTAGACGTACTAGAATATAAGTAATTTTAGAATTAAAAAAAAAACAAAGTGATGCCACTCAAGCTAAAGTAATTATACAAAATTGTTTGCTTGCTTGCTTGCCGCAACATCCTCCCCATTCTGGTCAACCTCCAGAGGTATGACCAGTTGAATTGGATGGGTAATCTCCTTTCCTTTGACACGAAGGATGCAGGTTCGAATTTTTCCGTCCCGGCCATCGATTAATTTCACCACGAGAGCTTTCTTCCACATTTGTCGTGGTCGCAGATCTTCTTGTAATAGGACCAAGTCTCCTACTCGTACTCGTGGTGATTGCTTTACATTCCCTACTTGATGAAATGTATGTAACTCCAAAAGATATTATTTGGACCATCTTTTCCAAAATGTATCCAATAAGTCTTGCTGTTGCCTGTAAATATTTGTGAACTTGCCATTTCTAGACTCAGGTCCGGATGGGACCGTGGTCAACTTTCGACCAGTTAGGAAATGAGCTGGGGTCAAAGCTTCCTCTATATCATTCTCACCACGCTCATAAATCAAAGGTCTACTGTTGAGTGAGGCTTCTATTCCCACTAATACCGTAGTTAAGGCTTCCTCATCTAGTAATGAACGACCAAGGGATTTTCGAAGGCATCGTTTGGTTAGACCTATTAGTCGCTCCCACCATCCTCCCCACTAAGCTGCTTGTGGTGCAATAAACTTCCACTTTATACCATTGTGAGCATAGAATTGCTGCACTTTCGCTGAAGTCAATGTATTCCAAAGGAAAATTAGTTCTTTATTTGTGGCATGGAAGGTAGTGGCGTTGTCACTGTATATAGTATGTGGAAGTCCTCTTCTACTGACAAATCTTTGCAAGGCCAAAAGAAACTTGTCTACAGAAAGGTCAGAAACAAGTTCGATATGCACGGCTCTAGTAATAGAACATGTAAATAGCGTGATATAAGCTGTATTTGAAGGTTTAAAGGTCCTAATATAAACTGGGCCTGCAAAGTCTATTCCAGTAGTATCGAAAGGTATACGAGGAGTAAGTCGGTCACCTGGAAGAGGGGCTTCTATTTCATTAGAACTTGAAGCCTGAGACAGTTTGCACGGTAAGCAGGTTTTAATCACTCGCTTGAAGGCTTGACGACCACGGAGTATCCAAAACTCGGAGCGTAATTCTGAAAGAACTAAACGAACACCCAAATGATGTAGACGAATGTGCGTGTGTCTAATCAACAAGTGCACAAAATAATGAGATCCTTCAAGTAGTATTGGGTGTCTTTGTTCAACTGATATTCGTGCGAATTGTAGCCTACCACCAAGTCGTAAAATGTTATATTTTAGAAATGGGCTAAACCGAGAAATTTTCGAGGATCTAGGTAAGGAACGATTATGCTCTAGTGCGTTGATTTCTACAGAAAAACTCTGTTTCTGTACAACTGAAATCCAATAGTTTCTTGCCTTATTCAGCTCATCAGTCCTCAATTCTGAAGTAAAAGTTGTCGAGATTTACAGTTGTTCAGAAAACGATAAATCCAAGCTGTAATTCTCAAGAGTTTTGTATATGAACTGAAGCGGGATATATCGATTCAAGTTTGGATAGTGGATGTACACAATGTTTGTTTCTTTACTTGACGAGCTTCTATATCCATTAATAATTTTTCTTCATTTGTCAAAATGTTTTGGACTGACCAGGCGTCTGAATTTTGTGATAACCAACTTGGGCTGTTCCACCAAGTTTCTAGATATGGTAGTTCTGCTGGGAATACACCACGGGAGAGAAGATCTGCTGGGTTCTGTGTGACTGGGCAATGTCGCCACTGCGCTGGAAAAGTGTATTGAAGAATTTCAGTGACTCGGTTACATACGAATGTTTTCCATCGATTAGGATCATTTCTTATCCAATTTAATACAAAAGTTGAATCACTCCAAAGTGTTGATGCTTGATTATCTAAACCAGTTTCTTTGCAAAAATAGTGAAGTAAACGAGCTCCTAGTAAGGCTGCCAAAAGTTCTAACCATGGAAGTGTTGCCTTTTTAAGTGGAGAAAGTCTATTGCGACTGCAAACTAGGCGAATCTTTGTTTCGTTAAGCTCAGTGAAACAAATGTATAATGCGGCACCCTAGGCCTTTTCCGAAGCATCACAAAAGACATGGATACTCATGTGAGAAGTAGCAGAAATTCCAATCCAGCGAGGAATATGTATCTTGTTTAAAGATGATATTTCAGATACCCATCTGTTAAAGCTTGCGGCAATGCCTGGAGGAAGAATTTCGTCCCATTGAACTCCCATGAGCCACGTGGTTTAAAAAAGAATTTTTCCAACTACTATTTCTGGTGCATAGAGGCCTAAAGGATCATACAACTTTGATACAATTTTAAAAGTAAACGTTTTGTTGCAGGAACAGCAAGCTGATAAACACTTTCGTTTATATCTGTATGAAACACGTCTACTTTGGTATTCCAGTTAATTCCTAATACTTGCGTATTGCATTTGAAGATGATATCCTTTAGTTCCCAAATAGCCTGTAGGTCCTTGGAGTTTGTACTCCATTTAGCCGAAGGTAAACTTATTTGTTTCATTAAATCTTGCATTTCTTGGTAAAGAGTTATTGTTTGGTCAGCAGTATCCACTCCCATAACAAAGTCGTCCATGAAAATATTATTCTCCAGGTGCTTAGCTGCAGTAGGGTAGGAATCAGAGTGCACATTAGCTAATTCACGACGAGTGGCAGAAAGCAAAAAAGACTAGAAGTGAATCCAAAAGGGAAACGCGAAAAACGATAAGTAAGTATTTCATTTCGCAAATGTATTTTTCCGTTTGCATCCTTTTCTGTCTTAAACCACAGGAACCTAGTACAGTTTCTATCATCTTCATCCAAAATAAGTTGCAAGAATGCTTGACGTCCGTCTCTCGTGATTGCGAATTTGTGAAGTCGAAATCGTAACAATGTTGCAAATATTTCTGGAAGAAAATTAGGACCCTGCTCAAGAGCATCATTTAAGGAAGGATGTCCTGGTGTATGAGAAGAAGCATCAAATTCAATTCGCCATTTCTTTTCGTCATTCTTTTGTTTTTTCACTATATTATGAGGCAAGTAAAATAGTTTTGATTCGTTGCAAGGACTATTATCGGCAAGTTCAACATGTTGGTTATCGATATAATTTTTACATCTGTTCTGTATAAATATCTCTTAAGTCTGAATGAGTTGAGTGCTATTTCGCAATTATTCGATGAAAGAATCACCTCTGGTTTCCATGGCAACTTTACAACACGGCGGCCATCAACTTTGCAAAATTAATTGTGAAAATCACTTAAAATTTCAGAATTACGAATAGTCATCCCTTTATCTTACATAGTTTTAATGCCAATTGTTTCCAAGTCCCAAAATCGTCTCACGTGATCGTCCAGATCACTTACCAAAGTTTCTGAGCTAATGTTGTGAACTGAAGAAACAGAAGAATATGCTATAGTAGTGAACGAACGGTTGCCGGAAAGAATCCATCCAAATACTGTAGGTCTTAACACATGAGTGGCAGAAAGTCTAATAGGAGATGTAGTATGCACTATAGTCCAATAAAAATCGGCACCTATTAGAATTTCTATAGGTAAGTCATTTAAGCTGTCTGATGGATCAGCAAGTTTCAACTTTTGACTATGAGCAAAAGAGACAGGTTGGGGAGTTGATGGATGAAAGGCATAAGTATTTGAACTTTCAAATGCTTGTATATTTATTTTTGAGTTGCTCCAAATACCTGACAAGATAAACTTGACCTTCCGCCTCGTTTCAGTGTTTGTTGAAATGGATTCGAATGCTTGAAGGCTCAGTTTTTCTGAGCTAGTGATTTCCAGTTACAGGAAGTTGATCAAACTAGGATGAATGAAGCTAGACTGACTCTCACCGTCTAAGAGACACCGCATTACTTCTGTTTTACCAGTTGGGCCAATTACATATACTCGAGCAGTTTGCAGATGAGCAAATTTCGGAGTTATAATATCAACGTTATTAGTAGACGTAACTGGACTGGTAGTTAAATTTGGATTCTCAGTTACAGTTTTACAGATGGAAACATGCCTTTTTTTGCATTTATAGCAACGGGCTTTGACTTTCCGAGGGCAACTATTTACTTTATGGCCACGGTTTGTACATAAAAAACAACGATTACTATTTTTTAACTTTTGTTTACGACTATCTATATCAGTTATAATGTTACAGTCTTGCGGCCAGTGTCCATTAGTATCACAGAAAGCACAAAATGGAGAAGGTTTTTTAATTGGTGTAGTGTTCTTGGAATTAACATATAAGTTAGCAGTGGAAGGTTTAAAATCATATTGAACAGACTGCTCACTTCTAATTTTCAGAGTAGTAAGGGCACCTTCTACCTCTTCCGAAAGAAATTGTATTAATTTTGTTATATCACCTTCTGAAATTTTCTGTCGTTTTGCAAAAATAATCCAACGGCGGCAAATGTCATCCGGAAATGCTCGTAAAATTTTAGGAGTTAAAATTCGGCCATAAGAATTAACATCCTCTCCCAAGGCACGTAGAGCTTGCAATCTTCTATTATACTCGATAAAAACTTCGTTTAGTGAAGTTGGCGATAGATTTCGTATTGCGTCAAATTTTCTAAAAATTCAAAGTGAGCTTGAATGATTCTGTTTTTGTCGCCATATTTGTCCATAAGGAGTTTTTTAGTAGCTTCATATGTATCGGCAATAATGTTTATGCCACCTACCAATCGTTTTGATTCATCTTGTAAATAGCCTCTTAAAAAACATGTTTATCAATTACTGAAAGATTTGGATTATTATCTATAGAAGACTGAAATTGTTCCCAAAAACTTTGCCAAACTTCTACATCGCCGTTAAACGGTTCTAGTTTAATTGTAGGCAATTTTACAGTATACGATTGAATAGCAGGTGTTGCAATGCAAGGGTTTAAATTCATCGCCAAATTATTGTTATTAATAGCTAAATCAGTAGAGTTATTTGTAGTTGGCGCTAATTTATTTTGAATTATTTTTTTGGCCTTAAAAATCGCGAATTCAGCATTATTGTTATAGCTTTCACATTGTAAAATATCGTTTTCGTATTCTTCATCAGAAAGTAAATTGTGTATTTCATTATCCGTTATTTTCATTTCATTTAAGGTAGTAGTTAAACGATTACAAGTATATTCCACATCTTCAATTGAAAAATCATCTTTTAAATTACTTATTTCAACAGAAAAACGAGTAATATTACAGAGAATAGTTTTCCGTTTTCGCTTGAGTTGCGCCATTTTGTCTGCAATTTCATCCGGCGTCGCCATTGCAGTAATCCGAAGTATAACACAAAAAAATTTAGTAAAAAAGTAAACGTGTCGATATTTTATAAAAGTAGGAAGTATAAATTCGCGGTCCTGATTCAAATAGAGTTTTCGGCACCATATGTTAAAGACGACATAAGTATAACATACATTTATTATTCACAACAAGTAGACGTACAAGCATAAAAGTAATTTTAGAATAACAACAAAACAAAGGGATGCCACTCAAGCTAAAGTAATTATACAAAATTGTTTGCTTGCTTGCTTGCCGCAACAAAGGGCAATCTGATTAAAGTCCTATCTTCCTGAATAGGCATCGCATTTTGATTGTGCACACATAAAAGAAGCCATTCAATGAGGTAATTAATTAGAATTCTGAACCTAGAAATCTGGTCTTGCTATCAAAACCGTGGCTTTGTGCCACTCTTTCGATCGAACAGAAAGCGATAAAAAATATTTCTTTTTCAATTTTCTTTACTAAATGACGAAAGATAAATGCGCCGCATTGGCGCAAAAGTGTGAGAAGATCGAGCCAACTCATACCGGTTAAACCTACAGTGTGGTTTTTGGTCTTGAATCTTAAGATAATTTGTGCAATTGAGAAAATCAGTATTTGTTGAAAAAGACGATTTTTCTCAGTAATAAAAATTTATGAAACTGGAATGTTTAAGACGCATTACTTCTTGTTTTAAATGCTCTTTTAAAACGTGATGAATTTATGCTCGATGTAAGCATTTTATGAAGTTCAGTTTCGTCATATAAATAAAGAGTGTTTATAAATGAAAATCCTAACTTTGCAAAGAAAACAAAACAGAGAACAGCTTTGCTATTCATTTGAAATTATAAATAACAGCAACACATTTATAAGTGTTTCCTCCAAAAATATGAACGTTACCAAGGTGTTGCGATAACTCACTTCTTACTCTTTCAACATCTCTGATGATGCGGCGCTTTGAAAGCCTACAGAGATGCATGTCTTCAGTTCGTCATGCATCGATTGGTAGCGGAGGAGCAAAACCTACTGCTTAATGTAGCTCCCGAAAAATAAAATCGAATATTTCTATACACACACCCTTTTCTAAACTCCATACCAAGCATGCAGGAAAAATTGCGTAATGATTTTTCGTAACACTTCGATATTTTTCCCATTTCTGGTGATAATTTTTCCCATTTCGATATTTTTCCCATTTCAATATTTATAACTGTATTTAATTTAAACTTACAACTGTTTCTTTAGCTTTCTAACAAACAATAAAGCTGTACTTTATTTTGTTTTCTTTTAATAGATCTGCAAAGTTGGAATATTCATTTATAAACTCCTTACATTCCGCCAGAGCCACTATTAAGAAATATTCGTTGGAGTTTAAATAATCCTTTAAAATTGATTTAAATTCGATCCATTAATCAAATGATTCGTTCAGCAAGCTTTTATATTGGTATTTTCCTTGCCCTTTCATCTTTCCATATACTGTATTTATTCTTTTAGATAACTTTAGAATGAAAATTTTAGGTTATAACAGTATTAGAAGCAAGCACGTGTATAAATAAAACCTTGCAGTTTTATTCTTCCTCCCCCATCCCAATCCAATCATGTGTGGTTTGTGATGTCGAGACAGCATACGAAACATCATTCATTCTATTTATTACAGTTACTGTGTTCACAGACTTATGGATAGACAACAAATAAATAGTCTGCAATTCAAGATCTTTTTGTGCACAATAAATAGATGTTTTGCAGCTATTAAAGTAACATAGAAGCAGCATAAATGCCTCATATTTCAAAATACTTCATTGAGTCAATCATGAACCTCAATTGATGCGCATACGCGACTTAATTAAAATTACATCAAATAATACCCTAGTCAAAATAGTAAGTCACCAAAAGCAGACAATAAACATCATACATGCACATAATATTTTCACTAAAAGGAATGAAAACTCATTTCTGCAAAGCACATATCCTTGGAATTTATTGACACATAAATAAAATAATTTTAAATGATCTATAATATTGTTATTCAGCGCTAATTGAGCATTTTTAAGAATAGAATATTTAATCAGAAAAGGAACCTTTACTTCAATTATTTCACCTGAAATGTGGAGAAATATTAAGTTAGATCAGAACTTTTGTCGAAAGGACACCGTAGAAAAGTCATTCAACTGGTTTATTAGACGTTTTAATTATGGTGTGCATATATATAAGGCTAAAATAACTAGCATCATCAGTATTATGAGTCAAAGTATCTTTTGGATATGAAAATATATAATCATTCAATAATAACATTTTAATAATTTGCACATCTATCGGATTCTTAAATATTTCAAAGACAGAGAAAGTGGGAAGAATTAATATAAGATGCAGAAATATATTTAAAAAAGTTTGGAAAAGAGAAACTATAAAACTTTCAGAGCAGTTAAACAATAAAAGGTTTTCGAAACTAATGATTAAGAGATCGATATAAAATGTATTGGTTGCCAGAGTTACTGAAAAAAAAATCCATAAAACGAAAGAATGCATGCGTTTCGACTTAGTGCTCATAATCCTTTAAAATATCTTTAGGAGTTAATGTACTAAGGATTTATTTAAAGAGGAATCACTCAAAGAAATAAATTGTTTACTTTGTAGATGAAAAAATCAATAGAGGGCGGTGCAGGTAATCCGAGCGAAGAATTCTTAGAAAGAACACCAAACGGATGAAGTTCCATGAAAATAGAAACAGTTTTTATATTTTATAATCTTCTAGGCTAAGCATTTTGTATAAAAACCTTATTGCAGTACTTGTGTAAAATTTAAATTTAAACTGAGTGCACATGAGGAAAACTGTGGTCTGACGAGGAATACATTAGGATAAGAATTTTATAGCTAGAAGTGCTTGTTTGTATGAATCGAATGTGTGAAAAACAAATTTGCACAACAAAATATCATTTACAGTTTCAGAATTTGAATGTTTTCCCTAAAGAATGCTTTATTTCGAAAATGAAGGAGGTAAAATCTGAAATAATAATAATAATAATGTTTTTAAGAGCTACGCAGACACCTGCATAAATCTTTCTTTAAATCTAAAATTGCCTAAAAAGATTGTATATGCCCATAAGGTAGTCTTAATGGTTTAGTAAAACATCTATGCATATTCAAAACAGCTTTAATCTAACTCATTGTGTTATTTTTTCTTTCAAAATTAATCCTACAACATCTAGAAATAACAAAGTAAAGAGAGAATGCCTTACTTTCTGTTTCAATCATATGAACATTTAATATAAAGGAGGATTAAAGAGACTCGGATTTTCAAAGGTTATATCTTAAAACCTAATCTATTTAGACAGTTACTACAAAAATTTTTTGAGATAATTGCTGGTTGGATGTTGCTGACGTTACTTGAAATTGGCAGTTAATTGTTAACGGTTACTTGTGCAAAATTATGCATAACTGATAAATTGATCCCACGCCCTTCCCTTCAAGAATCCGTAATCGGACTCTACAACGTTTTTCTATGGACGTCGCTAACATGTCAGTTTTTTTTATCTATTACTGGTTATTCTAGCTTATTTGTTTGATTTATTTCCATTGGTTTGAGGACTCTATTGGCGGATTACACGATTTTGAACAATGACTAGATAACAAGGACAGCACATGAACTAGTAAATTCAACTAAAATCATATGCACTGCAACTACAAGAGATTGTTCGGCCAACAACAAATATAGCACAGCAGGCTCAGATGCATCTTAGATATTTACTCGAATCGAGTCTTGAACCCAGTTTCCTCCAATCCTGAACCCGAGACTTTGCCATTTGCTAGAGTAAAAGACCACATTAAATGTGGGCATTCAAATCGTAACAATTGCAGAACTGAAAAGAATATTGTGGATTTTACTACAAGATAAATGTTTTGAAAGTTTCTGATGATGATCTATTGAGAACTTAGGATATGTAATATCTGGAAATTGATTGTTGTATTTCCATTGTTTTATCAGCCAAAATTATTGCTCTCTCTCATCTTGTGAGTATCATATTTCTAAGATTCAATGTTAGTTTGTAATTCCTTTGTTTGTATATCAATATTTTATTCATTATAAAAAAGTGGAAGAATTAATATAATAAATTCATAAAGAATATACATTCATTAAATCTTGCTTCGTTATCTTGCAAGTAGATGATAACATTAATGGCGTCGTTATTCTCTGTATCATTATGCCTGAAATGAAATATCTAATAAAAACTATGTAATTGCATTGACATTTCAAGATAGCACACATTTTTCTTGTATTTAAATATATTCTTATTTTTTTCCTTCTTAAAAATAAAGCTCATTTTATTTTTTCGTAGTAAATTGTTCATGTATTTAAATAAACAAAATGTAAAGAAGTATTTATTTAATCTAGATTACTTTAATTGAATATTTTTACTATTCTCTTTAGAACTTTTCCAATTAGGAATTTTAATTGCAGGACATTAATTTTTTAAGTTGAGGAAATGCAACAGGAAAAGTATTCCAATTCAGTTTCATGATAGCAAAACCAAAAAGAAATTATTATAGTTGGTGATCATCAAATGACGCAACTAAATGTCTTTTTTATATTTATTTAAGTTTCTATACTTTCTTTAACCTGCAATGAATGCGCATAGTAAGGATTTTACAATCTTATTTGCCGCTGATTTAAGGAATAGAAGAGAAAATGTCTAAGAAGTTTAGTCGTGGGGAAAAAATTGCGTAGGAAATTAATTGCTTAATTAAATTCCCCATTTGCTCCATCAGTTTGGTGAATCGGAAGTAATTTTTCTTCTTGAGGGAAAAAACTACCGAAAGAAGATTTGATGCTTAACACTCTTGATTCGAAGAGCCTTGGATAATTAATAAAAAAAAAGCACCGCTGATTAAGAGACGGAAATTTACATGCAAACAAATCTACTCGGATTTAAAATTCTACTTGTTTATATTTTGGTTATAAATAAAATAAACAAAACAGTAAATATCATTTATTTACTAATTAAGTTCTTAAATTTAAAAGAATTCACAGTATAAACTCTCAATAAATTTATACGTAGTTAGGTTGCACTAAATGTTTAATTTCATTCTTAGATATTTCATTATATTCACAGAATATCTTCATTAGATTTTAAAATGCAGAATATTTTTTACAATTTTTTTATTTAATTTAACTTATTTCTTATGAAGAAGGAATTTGCAATTAACTTTTCACTGCTCTAAAGTTCTAAGTGTTGCTTGTTTTCGTTGAAAATGAACTATTTTTATATTTTTGGATTCAATTATCAATTCATAGCTTTATTTAGTTCAAATTTAATCAAAACCGAAGAGCAGTACTTGATAACTAAATTTAGAAAATTGATTTTAAGACTTCAAAAGGCATATAAAGCTAGATTATGATACATATATATAAGTAGGAAAAAAAATGTGAAATATTGTAAAAGTATTGGTAAATTGAAAATCATATAAAATTTTTTAATCAAAAATATGAATGATATAACTTTAGAGGTTGAAAACAATAGTATTAAAAAAATTGAGCAATTATGAATATAAGTACAGAAAACTGCTTCAGCATTCTGCAAAATTTCATTATAAAAAGGATTATAATTTCAATTTCGCTAAGATTTTTTTTATGATATCTTTATTTTTTTAACGGTTTTATTTTGTGGATCGATAAATAATTTTTTTTTCAGTGCAATAAAAGATGCAAGTTCTTAAAAAAGTTTTTATCGCACCGTTAAAAACACCGTTTATCTTCCACCTTCTGGGAGGCCAAGATGGTCTAGTTGTACGGTCTCGGCTACGGAACCGGAGGGTGTTAAGTTCGAGACCCTATTTGACCGAAGAAGCATTGTGTAAGCTTCCCTGCTGGCGTGGTGTGGAAGCCTGGAGAGTGTGCTCAGGTATCGCCATCGTCATCTGACAGAGGTTCAAAAGGACGTTCCAAAATAGCCCTGTTATTGCTTTAAAAGGGGACATTAATATAACTAAATAGAACCTCTTCTTTCTGGAATTTGTCTGAAATGAATTATTTTAGACGGCTGTGTTTCAAATTAGGAAGGAAGCATTCAATATTTGTGGGATAGTAATTTTTGAAATCTAATGCAAAATCCCCTGCCAAGGTCATTTAATTGAAACGGTGAAACACGTTCATAATATTAATTAACAAAAGTGGAAAAGACAATCGCCTTAAGAATTTCATTCGTAAGGCTTGGCAAAGAATAGCGTGGAGGCAGAAATTTATATTATTATATCGCCCCATGTCAGAAGATTCCTAAATATGAACCTTTAAATACTGACTAACCCAATCTACATTTTATGCTAATGATTTATACATAAATATATAAATATCTAACTTACATAAGTTTTATTCAAATTTCTATCGGTCCGAAACCAGACAGGAAATAGCTGCTAATTAGCAAGGATATGTTTCTTGACATCTATTGAAGCTGCATTCCTTTAAAGGGAAAGGGTTTGCTCAGGCATGGCGTAATAATTAAGATGGGAGCCGTAGCTTTAAAGCAGAAAAGGGCGTTTCGAATCCGATTGTGTTGAACTCAGTTTAGAGAAACGAATGTCAGAGATTGCAGTTGGCGGCAGCTTTGACTTTTTAATATACCTTTATAGATTAAAACTTTTATTAAACATTGTGGCCACAGTAAGTGCTCGAGACTCTCAATCGGGAGAACTTACCTTTTCACTGTTTCTGGAATACTTTTATAAACTTGACCCATTCTGTGTTTATAAAGGCAATCTTCTGCTCTCGAATTTATGCACATATGTGTTATTGAGAAATAGAACAGTTTTAATATTTTCAGAACTGAATCATCAACTTCTAATGTTTTTTTGTTTTATTATTATTTGAGATGGCACTTGATAGCAAGTGTGAAAAATTTATTTGTCACAAGCTTCCGAAATATAATATAATGAATTAGAAAATAATACACAATCTAAAATGTAGAAAATAAAACTATTGCAAAAATCTCAATTTTTTTTTCTTTTGTAAAAACTTGCATTTCTAAAATTTGACTTTATTTAATTCATTAAATGATCGAAAAACAAATGCCCAACTTCTATAAAATCACTCTTTTTTTCCATTTATTCTTGTAATTAGTACAATATTAGTTTCATAAGTCAATATTAAGATTAATATAATATCGAAAGTATTTATTTATAACAAGGAAATTATTGCTACAAATTAGACTTTAAGTTAATTGGTTTAAAATGTAAGAGGGAAAACATGCATTTTTGCTAAAATGATAGAATCAAATTCAGGTGTGAAAAATGATTCAATCCTGAAATAAAATAATATTTTAATTTATCATATCAACATTAGCTGCTAATGATAGCTTTTAGAGAAGAAACAATTACATGAAGAAAAAAGGGGGTATAGAAGCCCTGAATACTAGCACACTTTAATTTCACTTAAATATTTTCTATATCATTTTGAGCAAATACTGAAGAACTATTTATTTATTCATTTGTATACAGAGTATCATTAAAAAGTATACGGACACTGTATACAGAGTATCATTATCAGCGAAGTGTGGCAATCGAATTTACCTCGTATACTTGGTTATACAACTTCTTGAGACTTAAGAATAGTACTGAGCATACATGGAATTTTCTTTCTGTTTCAATTTTGTAGTTTCGCAAAATTTTATTTGCCATTTGAAAATATTGCTAGGAAAGGAATGGATGAGATACAGATTTGTTGTCAGATTTAATATATTTACTTGTTACTAGTCAGTTGTTGTTCAGTTGCTACTTATAATCCTTTTGGGACATTCACTTTAATATTTAATTAAAAAGCTATATATATTTCTGTCGAAGTCGGAAAATAATTCTAAATGCATGAGATGTCAAAAATATCATTATGAAATTATTAAATCGCATTGAGACAGAATATTTCTAAGCATTTCGAACTAATGTGAATACGTTATAAAAGTGATCAAGATTCTAATTTCTTAATAATACAGTGTACAATATCTTAATTTTATTTTTAAATTATAGAGTTTAAATGATAGTTTGTTATGAGAACTTTTCTTATTTGTGTTACAAAAATTTCAACATTTTCGAGCCCTAAAGGACATTTTGGAGGAGATCTTAATGTAACAGAAAGATAATTATATTTCTCTTGCTTTAATGAATAAGCATTAAATATTGAATTAATTTTGGAATGAATGCGTATGATTTGGAATAAATATATAATAAATTTCTGTCCCTAAAAGATTATTTACTATAATTAAATTGAAGTGATCATGTTTCTCTGCTATATTTTGTAATGAAATAAATTTCTTTTTTTTTATTTCAGTAATGTATTCAGTTTGATTTTGGAAGTCTTACCCAATCCATATTTTCATGAAGAGTCTTCTCGATAAAAACTAATAAGCAATTTTCTTGTAAGTGAATAAATTTGATGCATTTATATTTATTTTTATTAGAAAAAACAGTTTTATACGTTTCTGTCCTAGCATATTTTGGCACAACAGAAAAAAAAACTTATCTAATCAAACAAACAAAAAAAGAACATTTTTTTTCTTCAATTTTCTTCTTTTAGTCATCAGAAGAGGAGAATAAATTGATATTTAAATGTCGAATTTAGTGTAAGAAATGCCCTGCACGCGAAATATTATTATCAATGCAGTGCTTTACTAAAATTTTAGGCAAACAAATATATTTCCTGCGCACTTAGTTCTATAAACGAGATATTTTTGAATCAAACTTGTATAAATACTTAAAGAGATATGTCATACAAATAAATTGTAAAAGATTTAATATCAAGAGTCTGACTGATTAATGCATTTGGTCATAAATACGCAGGATACGATTTTTCTTTTCATTTTTATTATTATTTTTATTTTCTGTTATTCAAAATGTATCGTATTTTTCTTCTCTTCTAATTTAACAAATAATGAGCGCATAAGAGAAATTTTAATAAGCATCGGCATTTGGATTCTTTGATTTAACTTTTAAATTGCATAAAATATAAAAAGACGTTTTTACATTTTATGTTATTATTCTTTTAAAATATGAAAGATGGATATAAATCTAAAATCATCTGAATTCATCTGCCTTTAAACAATGAGTGCCGTGTATGCTTATTTTGAGACTATAAAACGATCGCACCGTTACATGCATTAATGCAAATTAAAGTATGCAAAAGAAACCGACAACATTTTAATAAGAATTATATTTTTATTTGTCAAATTAAGTGCACTTGAATCTTCTAAGTTTGAATCACTGTCAGAAGACAATAAAACTCTCATATCCCAGACAGCGTTTTCTTTTCCCTCATCCCCACTCCGGTGAAACAAATCAAATTTGTGAAACATTTCATAAATTCAGGAAGTAGAAAAGATAACTACACGAGCACTTTGGTCACCATTGTGATGGCTATTTGCAAATGAACCTCGCTGCATCCAGTTTGCAGCAGAACATTTGCGTCGCATCTGCACAGCAGTGATGAAAGCAGAAAGCCAAAACAATTCGCTCATCAACGACTTTATATCCTTTTCTTAAAACCAAGGTAAGATTTAGAAAAGAAATAGATAAAAATAATTTGCAATAATAAATTTTTCCAAATTCAAAATAGATAAATTAATAGATTTTTCACCATAAATAAAGAACTTCTTAGAAGACTTAATTCCAATATTTTATTCATTGAGGTACCACCACAGAGCACAAGACACTTCAATCAGAATTCCAGCACACGTCAACCATAAAGGCTTTGTTTAATCTAATTTCATCAAAATCGTTAATCGAAATCTTTATCAGAATTCTTCTGCTAACAGTGTAAGGACAGCCTTTATCAATATTAGCGTGGAGAGGAATGTTATGTGGCCCTGAAACTACAAAATGGATGTACAAAATATGATATCAGGATCATTCTCTTTCAGACTTTTATTTTATTGAAGAGTGGTGGTTGGGCTTGAAATGTCAATTCATTATCGCTCCCTTTTTTAAAAATTTATTTTTACTTTTATTCTTATTTTATTTTATTGCAACCATCAAATTGTTCGAATTAAATTTCTACAGATAATATCAAACTTCTATATGCAAATTTTTAGCTGAAGTAAAATTTACATAGATAATTTCCGAGGGGGGCATCTGGGTAAAGCTGACGCAAATAAGTGTTTGGAGGTTGACATCTGAGTCCCCGCGGGTTGTTATTTTGCATATTCTTATTAACTATAAACTGCTAATTAAATTTAGTGGAGGATATCGTGGTTGGTAAAAAAGTTCTTTATAACGAAAATGTCTAGTTAATCAAGTACAGCTCGTGCTAAGCTGCGCACTGTGTGGATAAGCTTGGTAGCATGGGAAAAAAATGAATTGCGAGAAACCGTTATACCGAGAAGGAAGGGTAAGCCAGTCCCGATATTCAATTTTTGAGGTTTCGTGACAATAGTCTCTGAGAGTTTACAATTTATTAGGCAACATGATCTTTTGAAACATAAACTTTGGTCACAATAATACGAAATGAAGATTTATCGAAAAATATTCGGTTACAATAAGATGAACTCTGACCTAAGTTTACATGTATATTGTTAACATATAATATGATAATAAAGACCACAATTTTAGTCTTATTGAAAAATTAATTTAAATTTAAAAAGTCCTTATTTGATAAAATTTTAAAGAAACTAAAAGTAATTTGCATTAAAATCTTTTGGGAGTACATTTCTCGTTTTTTAGTATAATTTGTTATTGATACTTTTGGAACTAAACATTACTTTTTCATATTTAGTCATTTACTGATCGCCATTGTCTAGACAGAATGGATTTGGGTAATTTTATTTTCTTTCAAGACAAAATTACTTCATTAAACGGAAGGTATTCACTCTTCTTTTATTTCAGAAATAATATAAGGGAAGAATTTAAATGTCGCTTATTTTATTTCAGAGATTTATAAACTTTTAAAAATAATCATTTAATGTTTAGAAACCAAATCTATAGCAACCCATTTAAAGCTGGTGCAATGAATGAGTTTTTTCTAAGAGGTACATCACAAGTACTTAAGAGATTGCCAAAAAAGGATGGTTTGTTTGGAAAAATTGTTATATTAGATGTAATTTGAAAAAATAATATATTTTATGTGCGAATTTGATAAACACTTTATGTCCACATTCTTTATGTTTTAGAAAATTATGGAAAGATGTAAGTATATTCAATATCTCATCAAAACCCACTGAAAATCGGCTTTAAATTTACAGTTTGGAAATCCCTGATCTAGTCGGTCCTCAGATAGAAGGAAACACTGATTTAAAATTGTTATCTAAAAAGCAGTATTTGCTTCCATATCTAAAACCGTTTCATAACAATTTCCTCTATATGTCTCATTGATCTTTGGAATATATATACCAAGCAAGAATGACATGGATATCAAAAGTAATGAAGAGAATTTACACCGCTATTCATAATTAAGAAGAAAGTATGCATGGTTTTCGGAACTGATACTAAGAAAATTAATATTAACATGTTTTGCAGAGACTAAATACTCCCTTCAGAGATTTTTTGAATTCTAAATATTTCTTTAATTTATTGAAAAATAAGCAGGATTTTGACTTTTTTTCTTGGAAACTTATATTAGAAAAAAATATTAGAAAAAAATTATATTAGTAAAAAATAAGTTTTATGCCATGTGCAAGTTTAATAAATTGTCTTTTCTTTCAGATCAGTTTTAATGCTCTTTATTAGCTCTTTAATTTCATAAACTTTAATTAGTTTAATAAATACTTTCACAGGCATTTTGCTACAACACTTTTTGCTGCAATAATAAAATTCCTTTCCATTTGTATTACAAATATTCTACTCTGAAAATTTTCAAAGGTGTAGTAAAATTTTTTTAACATTTCCGATATTATGCAAAGAAAACGGAAGCTGAATTCACTAATTATCCATACATTTTCAATCAACAAATTTTTACTCAGCAAGCAAGGTATTGGTAAGGTATATTTCAAATATTCTCCCCATCAGATTGAAATTCATATGTTATACAAGACAAGAAATATAAAACACCAACCAACCAATATTTGAAAAAATAAAGAAGGTTTTAAAAGTATACATTTAACAAAAGTACCTCTTATTTCTGCACTAAAATATAATTATTTTTTAATACATTTTCGATATAGCCGGTTTTTCGAAGGCTTTGAATTTTATCTCATTATTATAAGTACTATTAAAATTAATGGTAATTTATTCAAATTTAATCCAAATCAAACCACTAATATGTAATTAAAAATTAAACCAATCGATTAATTAATGAATGAATGATTTCGCTCAAAAATTTTTAAATAGTGCATTATTATTAAGAAACAAAAAGTAAAAATTCTAATATACAAGGATGTAAATAAAGAATATCAGAAAATTTTATCTCTTAAAATGAGAAACATGTCAAGTTGAATAAAAGAGTAAAAGCGGATCATAAGAGATTTGAAGGATTGAACGTCTTGCTTTCTCTGGGGCAGTTAATGAATTGCGAAATATTAACCCAAAAGAAATTCAAAGCATACAATTTTCAAAGTAAATAAAAGAAATGTAAAGTATGGGATAAATTTATATGCGAATTGAAGTATTTGGTGGACTATTCTGATAATCTCTTTTAAATGTTGTTGAGCACTTTTTTTGTAGTAATCGTTGCAATGATATTTGAATTATTAATGTTACATTATTTGTATTCTGAATGCATCTAAATATCTCACCGCATATGCAAGCATTGAATGGAATTGAATAGTTCAGCCAATTGATACTATCATTTTAACAGATCAATACATTATAATATAATTATTTTATTTGTAAATTATGCATTTTACATGTAAATGTCACACATATGTAATAAACTATGTATATATAAGAAATTAAAAATGGATGCTTAAAATTAATTAATGCTGAAATGTTAGTAATACTTGTATCCCTGCGTCTTTCATAATTAATTAGATTAACTCAAAGTTGCTAATAATATCTATCAGCAGTAGAATCTAATCAAGATTGAATCATAAAGCAATAGGATGGCTTTTATAGTCAATATAAATCTTCTCAGTTCTCAGAGCAAGTATTGTAAATGATAGCTTATCAATGGTATAGTTTACATTTCTGAATCAAATAAGTATATTCACCGTTTCTATCATTGTAATTGGTCCGAATCTTAGAATTAAAAAAAATCTATAATACCCTTGATATTTTTGGAAACCATAAACAATCTCAATAAATATCTTAATAAATCTTGCTCTTTTTTATTTGCATTTTTCCTACGAGCAAAAATACAGTACGAAATATTCTTTAATAAATAAAATGTTAATTATATTATTCGTTTCTTGCCTCTGCAATATACTGATCGATAATGCATAAAGATATCTCATGAGGTATCATTATACATTTCTGAAAAACATACCAATGAAATAGAATTTATGAAGGAAAAAGTTATGCATTTTTTTCACCTTCCATTTTCGAAAAAATTTCATATAAACACTGAAGCATTATTTTCTTCCTGTGGGGAAGAAACCTTGGAACAGTTTCTAGGCTACAGACATCTTAAAAACTTTCGCCAATTATTTTTTTTATTGCACACTGCTATCAGACATTTCATCAATGGTCACCTGTCTCTTATCATTATTTTGGGAGGCATCGCAAAATAAATATTTGGCAGTTTCCCCGTCTGTACAATTTCGCCACTAGGAAAACATAGCTAAATGAACTGAATATTCTATGTTTTCTATGCAAATATAATTTAAAATAGCACTTCTGTAGTTCATCAAACTTAATTGACCTGATTAAATTAATGCTAATAATACGGCCAGTTTACTTTAGAAAAATAAGAGGGCAAGTGTATTTAAAAGCTATTTTTCTTTCTTTAAATATTAGATAATTAAGAATAAGAATAAATAAAGTGTCCTTTATAATATATATCAAAATGACTTACGGTAGAGAAAGAAAACACTAAATAAGTTGCCTTAAAGAGTTTTCAAATCGTGCATGCTACAAGATTTTATATTAAATAAAGCTTACTAATACTTATTTTAAAGGAATTAATAAATCTATTCTCAATTCATTAAACCATCTGCCAAGAAACGGAAGTCCTGGAAGAAAGAATTAAAATACATACTATTGGTAGTAATTTTCCAAATATCTTTCTTTCTGTACTTTCACTTTTTTATCTCTTACAAATCTTGATTAAAGCAATTGAGGAAATAATTCATATAATTCCGCAATGAAAAAGCCTTTTTTTAGATTTTTTGAAAATAACATTTTATTGGAAAAGTGTTACTTTTATGGACATAATCGACATTAAAGGTAAAAAAAAAATCTCCTTTTATCTAAAGAAACTGCGGTTGTGAATAAACTTTAGAACATTGCATAATTTTTTGACAGAAAATTTATGAACTGAAAAAAAGTCCTGATGAGTAATTATAAGGAAATAGTGGATGTAATATTTTTAATCTTCCCATGTCCCTGAATGCAAATCTTTAGTTATCATATTAAGATCAATTAGATGATATAATTTACTATGCAAAAAATGGCCTTTTTTACAATAGAATAAGTTCTGAATAGTACAAACTGAATAGAATACGCTCATTAAAGTCACATTTCCAGGTACGAATGGCAGTAAAACTGTGTCAAAAATTCATTAAAAATATTTCAGACAATTACCTTTTAAAGTGAAAAAGTAATTGGAAAACTAAAATGCGATAGCTTTATTTTTCATTCACTCGCATTCTCTTTAAAGCTATTACATTACGTTGTTAATTTAAAAGGAACAACTTCATGCCTGAATTGTTTTCTTAAAAAATATATTTGTTACATTCATTTATTCTAATTTCTACCATAATTATCTCATCATTATTATTATTTTTTTATCTCAGCAGCAGACTAGACAAAAAAAATTGCCATAATGTACTTCTAATTAAAATTACTCTGCTTTATGAAGTTAAATCTTCATCTATTTTGTTAACTCCTTCGTTTTATATACCTGTTCATAACTTAAAAAAGGGAATAATTAATATTGGCAATTGTTAGACTATTTTTAGAAAATTATTTAGATTGGTATTATTAGAAGGAATCATTTTTATTTTCAATTAAAAAAAAATTCTTAAGAGGAGATCTACTTCTTTAACCATATCAAGTTCAATGTCATATTGTTTAGATTTTTGTGTTTAGATTTGTTTTTTTACATTCAAATTTGATTTCATTTTAGTTCAAAGCGCCATCTTCGATTTTGAGAAATATTTTTTTTATTCAGAAAGAAATATTTACTTATTCATTGAGAAACAATTACTTGCCAAATTTGGTAGCTTTAAATCAATTTAAGTTTGTATTTTGTGAATGAGTTGTTTTCTAAAAGTATTCCATATTAATTTTCAAATAGTAAGCCTAAGAAAATCATGTTAATATGCATAATTTTGAGAGCATTTAAATCGCTTATGCAGTTGCCAATTTGGGAAATGTCTCACTCTATCGATTTGCCTCAAATTTATAACTCCGAGGCACCTTCGCTCGAGACTGCTGCTTACATAAACTGGTGCAATCCTCTCGAATCTTCTGGTTGTCCTCGAAGATCTGCCACAATCACAGCAGGTCTATTGAATCCTTGTAATTTAATTCCCGAACTGCTGGGATTGGTTTCTCTGACACCACAGTCTGACGTATGGAGATAACTTAAATCATAAATCCTACATTAGGAATTTGCGTTACAATGCACTTTTATTTCATTTCCAAATGTTTTTAATCTCCAATGTAAACTGAGGATATCCCAGATTCATTTAAATTATTTCAAAAAATAAATATTGAATATTCGCTTGGATTAAGTAATATAAGTTTTCACATAAACATCATTCACATAAGTTTTATTAAATTCATTTCTTCCCTCGCTTGTGTCTCATTGTGCATATGGTTTATTTTTTCCTACAGAATTGGATGGAGAAGCAGAAAATTACTGAAATAAGCAAATAATAATTATTTTATGTCTTATTGAGCATATTTTTTAATCTAACCTAAATAATCATCACAAAATAAAAGAACCCGTTCTCTCAGATTGGTTACAAAAACTTATATTTAATCTCTTTTTACCAGATTAAACAAAAATTTCCTCATATTTAAAAAAACAATCGCCAGTTTTCCTGTCTTCCTGTAATAAACTAAATTAATATTGAAATACAACGAACTAAGTGAAGGTTATATTTCACATGATACAGAATTGCATTACAAAAAAAGGATGCATCATCAGAATGGACATTTCTTTAAAATGTGACTTCAAACATTACTAATTAGCCGCATCGGTGACCAGTTGGTTCATCGGGATTAATAATTACCGGAAATGTCAGTTAAATACTTTCTATAACTTAGTCTTCATTGTTTCAAACAAAATTCATTTACATTTCAAATTCAACTGGCGTATAGCGCATACTATTTTATAATCTTGAATCCAATCTCTTGAATGCACTGTGCATTCCTCTAATTTTCGGTCCATGCTCTCACAATTATTACTCCGGAGTGCCTCAAAATTAAAGATGTGTGGCTTCCGACATGGTGATTGACTCTCGTTACCCTAGTGGTTACAGAAATGGTGCGAAGTTGATTACTCACCAAAGATGACGGGGCGTACCTAATATAGAAAGGGTTTTTCCTAGGCCAATCATGGCCCTTAGAACACAACCATAGTTCGCGCAATGCTGCCGTCGTGTTCCAGTGATCAAAATATAAAAATGTTTCTTATTTTTGCTTTCTATTCATTATCTCTAACTCTTTCAATTAATATTTAATTTATCCGAATGCCCTCGGGTGGGGCAAAGTGACACTTCGTGGTTATATCAGAGGAAATAGCAGCCGAATTTGAATCGACATGAACAATATTCAAGAGGGTTTGGGATACATTAAAAAATTATTAAATAATTTTGAATTTTGAATAGATTTA
>JAPMOR010104843.1:2353744-2372192 GCA_026543865.1 Argiope aurantia
TATATATATATATATATATATATATATATATATATCCGTTTAAATAAAAATTTCTGCAATATTTAAAAAAACAATTATATTTTTTAAAGAAAATTTTTTTTTCAACTTTGCTGCATCAGAATTAAACTAAAATACTTTAAAAAGATACGTTTCAAATTCAAATTTCTTTCCTAAATCTTTATCGAGTCTTGACTTATAATAATCTGAATGCAACAAGTCTTGAAAAAGTGCACCGAGGAGAAAAACGCATTTGAAGTTTTAAAGTCTGAATTAATATTAGTTAAATGATTGAAAACTTTTTAAAAGCATCCAGAGGAATAAATAACTTCTTTTTATATCAATCTTTGGTTTATTTCATTTTTGCCAGTTCTACCATTTTTTTTTCTATAAACTTTAATGTTCTCCGTTGAAATATGTTGATGAATGGATATTAACCTATAATTCCCATCATTTTTACTAGTCATTATTTGTTTACTTGCAACCATGACTTTTTCTTTCTTAATAATGAAATCATATTTATTTATTTCCAACTTGCAGTCAGTGAAAGGAGATGGTTTTAACAAAGATAAAATGCCCTCCTCCTTTTCTCATTTCAGGAGTTTATAGAAATCTGACTATGTCTTAGAAGAAAGTCATAAAGTACCTATTCGTATGTTTTATAATGAATAGTCAAATACCTATTTCGATTTAAAGTACTTATTCATATATTTTGATAATTTAGTACAGCATTTTGTTTCAAAAAGTGTTTCGAATGACATTAATAAATTAACGTGATAAATTTTACAAAAATATTGCACAAAAGAAATTTTGTATATAGTCAGACTCAAATTTGAGACAAAATTTCTCTTTAAAACAAAACAAACAAACAAAACACTACTGTACACGAGAAATTATCCGAATGAAAAATGTATGTACACGAGATGTACACGTAATGTACACGAGAAATTATCCGAATGAAACTAAACTAAAAAAATTAAATTTGTTGTTTTCATAGTTTTCTGAGGTACTAAAAAGAAAAATAACTGCTGTGACGTACAGATGTATCGATTCAAAACAAAAAGATGTTCCTTTATGTTCTTTTGCTCTTCAGTCTTCGAAAAATTTACAAAAGAACAGAACTATTTCCGTAAATAAATTCGACAAAAAATTTGCTTTCGCGACATCTGGGAAGAAAATGAATCTGTTGTCTTCAAGAAACGGAATATGGAAAAAAAAATACTTTTAAAAGCTTGCTTAAAAATGTTTTTTTCTTCTCATTATCTCGAAGTAAGAAAAGTGAGGGAGATGCGAAACTGAATCAGAAAACCAGAATTTTTAGAATAATAGTTTCCTATAATAGTTTAATTTATTATAATGTTTCATTAGATGATAAATTTGTTTATTGTTTTTTTTTTTGCATTGCTTTTGGTGCTCCTCGCGTTTGTTTTGAAACCAAACCAAAACAATAAGTATAATCCCAATTCTTAAATAAACAACTGAAATCACATTAAAAAAATTAAAGTGGAAAGTTAGAAGAAATGAAATTACAAAACTATATACTCCCAACATAAAAGAAGTGAGGTTTAAGACATTTGATGGAATGATGTCAAACTACTTGCCAAAACAAAGTATTTGATGTTATGAATTAAAATGGAAGAAATAAAATTATTATTATTGTAAAGAAATATTAGAAATCTGAACTAATTTAAATTTGATTACTAACATTTAATTTTTTTAATAATTTACGACAATAGAAAAAAAAATGTATGCAAAAATATGCATCGCCTGAAGTTAAATTCAGACTGTCAAGGAAATGTAAGAACTTTCCAGGCCCTTATTTCCTTTTTAATGTTGTATAGTCATTTGTTAATTTTAATTGGAACCTATGTTTAACAAAAAGGCAATTACATAGTTTTGAAAAAAAAGAATATTTTATTCAACTGTTTTGAAACAGGATAATCATAGAAAAATGTTCCCTACTCAGAATTGTTTACAACCATAATGATTCGTCAGAAAAGGGAAAAAATGCGTAGGTATTTTAATGATCATAATATAAGTTAAGATCTTCTAGTTTAACGGCAGATAGAAGAAGTAGATAATAATTTGTATTTCCAGAATTTCGCTTCCCTCTATGAATCACTGATTGAAACCCAGACTTATTTTAGTGTTATCAGCAAGAGACTTTATCTCAAAATGATGACTATAATATAATAGAAAATTTTACGTTTCAATGCTACAGAACTTAAAAACCAGAGCATTGAAGACCGAAACATATTCCGATTTCGCTAATAAGAGGCACATATAGGTTACTTTAATTAAAGGGTTGGATAATTCCTTTCATCAAATATGACGGTTAAAATTCGAAATTAGTTTTTTCTCTGCATTTCCGTTCCCCGAAACATTATTTTTTTATTCCTTATCTATTCTATGTTTATCTGGTCTATTATTCTTTTTGTGACATGAGCATTCCAAAATTCCTACCTAAGAAGACTTAAGACAGCCGGCTACAACTAAAACATTTGCACTGACATTTACTAAAGCAGTGACAATATAACGATGCTTGACAGTGTCAGTATTTTTGGTTCGTCAGCGAGCTTGTCCGTGGCGAGTGCCATTATAAACAATAACAATAACAGTATCTTTGGAGATAATCTAATTAGCTATCAAATGTGTATAGCTGTACAAAAATAAGTATTTAAGAGAACATTCGGTTCAAAATGAAGAGAATTTGAAAATTTCTCTTTTTCATATGAAATATCGTCTATTCTCTTAATAGTAATATTTTATGAAATATGAGTTCAAATTCGATGAATATCCTGTAATTGCCTTGTTTAATGTTTTAATCACACAAACACGCAAAAAAAAAAAAACAAAAACATGTTAGTTTTTTAACCCTTTATCTTTGGTATCTCAGCATGATTTATGTATCGAATAACCACATTTTTCAATAAGTTAAAGTTTAATAAGTCAAAGGCTTAATAATTCTCTGTATATAAATTATGTGAAATTAATAAAAATCTAAATTATTCCATTGATTCTTAAATGAATTGATATTGCAATATCATAACAAAAAATAGATGTCATCCAATTGGATAGCAGAGAAAATTACGCAGTTAAGAAATAAAACACTATATAAAACACTGAGATGATGGACTTAAATTAATCTGATGGACAACTTGATTCCATGAAGATTGAATGAAGTAAGTGAATTTCATTTATTTCCGAATTGGATTAGAGACGTTACATTTTGTGCCCTTGTATATTGTCGATCAAAATACAGAATCTTACCCTTACTAATATTCTTCGCCTAGTGATATATTTCAAAAAAGTAATTAAAAAATATTTAAAATAATTCATTATTAAGAAAAAATTCTTTTAACCAATTTATTGAAAATAAAGGTCATTTAACTAAATGTCACTACAGTTAATTTAAATACAAATTTCTTTCATTTAATGATGGATAATTTTTTTCATAGCGATCCTCTCCCTATTCAGAAAACCAAATAATAGATAATTAAATGATTATTTAGAATAATTTAAAGTGAATATTGATGCAGTCTTGAACGTGATGTTTATTAAGTAAAAGAAGAAATGTTCAGTTCTCATTTTTATCACATAGTTACACAATTTGGCATGATCGATGTAAGTGCTCGAGCAGCATGAGTAAAACTAGATAAGAATCTCTAAGAATCGAATCGTTCAAAACTTTTTTTTAATGAAAATTTGATAGATATCCATCCAGATCTCGCATCCAATTTCATTTATGTAGAGTTTGTATTTTTGGTTAATTCTGCTCATGTGCACACAGACAGACAACACTTCGCCCATCCATGAATTTGTCTCAAAATCAAACATTTATTTAAATTTTTATTAAAAAGTCATATGATAAAATTCATCTTTGGTACTTTTGCAGTATCGCGTTCAGACTGACAGACGTTCAAATATACACTCCATTCATCCGTAATGTTCCACATATATCCGAAATTCTGTAGCTTGTGCGTTTGTTATTATTATAGTCCCATTTCAAGGTAACAGGTTGCACATGAAATGTAATATAAATTTACAGGTTTTATGCAGAAACCGGATACGGCCTTTCACTCGGATTTTCATGTTATTGTATTGAGAAAGAAATAGACAAAATTACAAAAACGATATTTTTTTTCATTTCGAGGACTTTTAAAGCACGATCATTCGGCAAGATGTTGAGATCTAATATTTTAAGGGTAGCAATACTTTTTGTTTCATTACTAGAAAGCTATACATGATCAAAAAATAACTCCTATCTTTACTTCTTGCGATATTCAGTATAATTTTCTAATTCGTTTTGAAAGCCTACAATCTTTCCTCCTCACTTGTGGTTCTCGGATTATAACGTTATTTGAAATAAATAGATTATGAGAAAGCTTGCGCTTGGATGCTGTTCACTTCAGTTCTTAGGAAGTAAATATTGGGTATCAACGTCAAATGTTAGCTCTCCAGGGAACTTCTTAGTCAAACATGCTTCGGATCTCACCCAAGACCTTGACTGAACCGACTGATGTATTCCAAAATCTAAAAGGATATAATATTGTCCAATAATATATAATTCCTGATTTCTCCAAGAAAATCTTTAAAACGCATTCCGTACAGAATCCATTTCAGCATTCTATTTCATTATAAAACGAGTTTTATTGTACCAAAATTGCTTCTTATGTTACTTCAAATTCTATGCACATCAATTATTGATTCATCATTATTTGAGAATTTAAATTTTTTAAATTATTTGGAAATTTTACAAAAAATACTATCAAAGTTCATTCTTAAATATAAAGGAAATTTGTTTGAGGATTCAGACTATTTTTAATTTTTAATATACGAAATTGCTCTTATTTTATTTGATGTAGATTGATATTTGTTTAAATACATAGTCTACAGATTTAATTCTGTTTAATACTGCTAACATTTTTAATGACTTTTCGCTCATTTTTTCTGAATTTTCACTTCATCATTTTCCTCTTTTATCTTACACAATATGATTTTTTCTTATTTATTACTTTTTCCAATAAAATTCAATAAAAATGCCTAAATAATTGCAATAGAACAAATTATGAAGAATGCGGACCAAGTCTGACTTTTAAAAACGGAAATTAGTATCATTCAAATTCTGTAACTATTCTTGGGTGCATCTATAAAGCTATCGAGGTTTTAGAGTTGCTTGATATCACTATATTTTGCCTCACAGTGATGAATGTCACTGAAATAAGGACATTTGTGAGCTTTATCCACAACTATTTTAGATGTTTTAGCTGCTGCAAAGGAACTATTATAATACATTACGCCGAAATAATTTTTTTCTCATTTAATATGCTCTTAAATGCTTTTCTCTTCTTCTTATTTCTAAGATTATGATGGTTTATTTAAAAAAGGGTGAACAATAAATTAGAACAAGAAGAAGAAAAAAATTACGCTGTATCCATCGATTTTTGCAAAATAATACATAATAAAATTCCCGTATATAACATTCATCAGTAAATGCATTCAGAGTTCTTAATTGGGACAAACTAAATTTTCATGACTTTTTCTTAGAATAATCCATTAAATTCTCACCTGAAATCTTAGAAGAACATTTTTAAAATGAGTGCTTATTTCGATTCGAGAAAATACTTATTATGAAAATTTTTTCGGCGACTCTGCTTATTTCAACAAAGTTAAAACTTTAAAAAAATAGTGAGTGCACAGATATGAAATTTTTACTTGGCATTTTATTCTGTGTAATAAATTCTTGTGTGTATTTACAAAAATTTCACTCAAATTGAAAAATATATATTAAAAAATGTCTTTCAAATCAACATTTTTGGTACATTTGATATCATTATCTTAATGTTCAATAATTAATTGTGCTGCTTTGCTTATTAATGCTTACAATTTTCCTCCTTGTGTCTCAGATGAACCCTTAGATTACATTTGACGTATCAGTACGTCATGCAATAGCTTGACCAAAGACGTAAATGATATTCTGATGTCATTGGAACTGATTCTAGTATATATAATGTAGGATTTTTTTATAAAGAATAAAACGAAATAAAATTAATTCTTCTTTAAAAATCCACTCCTCTTACTTGCCCACAAAATTAAATATGTTCCAAGTGCAAAAGTTTCTTCGATTCAATTTGTACCCAAAGTGCCTTTAATTTAATCACGGAGACTGGGGCTGTTACAAACGTTCTCACATTCAGTCTGGCATAAAAAAGCAAACAGAGGTCACCTGATTTGAATCGCCAATCCGACAACGTGTTATGTCATTTTCCATACCAGAATACTATTCGATTGAACAGTTTTGGGTTACTGGGGCTTCAATTTTTGTGTTATACAGTTCATAGCCAGATATGTGTAATTCCAAAAAATGTATATTTTGGAATGTGGAAAGCAAAAACCTTGGAGATCCGGAACCTGGATTTTTCGTTGATTATAATATCGTCTTTGCATGTTTTCGTTTACTTCAAAGATGAAAAGTATTCTGCTAATTATTTTGAACATCATGTAGCTCATTTTCATTGTAAATTGATAACCCACTGCACTCATTAAAAAGATTCAGACGAAATAAAAATAAGTATTATCAACAATTATTTAAAAGATAAAAAAATTGAAGTTTCTATATTATTTGATACATTCTCGATATAAATTTATCTTCAAATAGTTATATTTCTTAAATTAGCTGAAGAAAATATTAGTTCTTGTCATAAAGTTTTATAAACTATTTCCACAAATTTGCTATATTAACGGCATTTATAAATCATAATTTAGTGAGTGTAGTATATATATTTGATTCATTAAATGCAACGTATTGCAGGTACTTTTTAAATTTGAAACACTTGTTCTAGTTTCTATTAAAAAATATCCAGGAGATCTTGAAAAAAAATTAAATAATTTTTGGAAGGTGTTTCAAAAATTCTTGAATGTCGGAATTTAAATTATCTGAAATCTTTCAACAATTTTTATAATGTTTGTTTATTTTCTTTCATTATTGTAATATCGTTATTAAATTAGATACGATGTCAGTCTAATAATTACAACTCTAAACATATATTTAGGGATGATGTATCTAAGAAGTTTTATTTTACTATTTTTCCTTCAGTAATAAGATAGTGTTATCTTTTGCTCTATTCACTTATGTATATAAATCTTGAATGGATTTTTATCTAATTTTATAATAGGACAATGCAAAAAATAAAATTAGTTCAATTCTTCAAATAAGCCAAAGAAAACTACTAATTTTCAACATTCATTTACGTTGCTATTGAATATAAATGGAAAAAGTATAACCAAACGGATGTCAAAAGAATGGGGCTAGCAACAATTGTTTAAGAATTAATTATATAATTTCTTTAATTTAGATAAGAATATTTATCGTTGCAGATAATCTTAATAAATTTTGATATCTGCAGTGGAAATTACATTTCACATTGTCAATGGAATGAAACTTTTGATTTACAAATTGATGAACAATATTGTAGATTGGTGAACAGGTCACAAAACCGAATTGGTTACCGAATATTGCTATTACAAAACCGAATATTGCTATATTTTGATCAAAAATAAAAACGATTCGGTTTTTCAAATATTTGTGGCAAGAAATTTTTTTTTTTTTTTTTTTTTTTTTTTTTTTTTTATGAATTAGTAAATTTTTGTCAGTTTCTTAAATGTGACAGCGATGGCATTTGTTATACTTCAAAAGATCAAAATATATATTCAATCAATATATCAAATGTCAAATTGGTTTGTTATATTTCAAGGTTATTTTCAGTATTCAAAAGGTCAAATTCCCTTTTCTTGTCTTAAATTTGACAATTTCACTCTTCATGCATTTCTTAAAAATTATTGTAAAATTCGCAGTTAACTTAAAATTTACGAACGTTTTGAATAGCAAGAACGTAAGTATCCAAAATCATTTTATATCTTTATAAGAATTAGCCAAGGCATCCAAATGGAAGAAATAAATAAATAAATTAATATATATTTTTTTTTCAACATTTTAGTTTAAGAAAATAAACAATCCGGCGATAGTGTTGCGCCCATTCTCGTGAATTTACACCATAAGCTTCATTTTGTGCTTGATGGTATAAAAAAAGAGACGCGAAGATTCAGTTTTGATTTCTAATCTTTGTTTTTTTAATTCGTCTAAAATTCGGTGCATATCTAAATTGTGTTGCCGAAATTTTATATTCAAGTTTGTTTATTTTTTAAATGCTTTTTCGTATTCATAACAAATATGCCAACCTTTTTTTCGAAAACAATTCGAACTCTAGAAAATATTAAATCTCGAAATGATTTGATTATTGCACCATTTTGTATAAATCAAATATGGAAAATTTTTAAAAAAGCTATGAAATAATGATTTTAAAAAATAGTATAATTTTAAGGTTTGAAAAATGAGATTCTGTATTCTATATTAATAAAAATAAACGATAAAAGTATACTTCAAAAATTATTTAAGAATAGAGAACATTTCGTCAAATAAGTTGGTCACAAAGAAAAAGAAATGCTATTAAACTGTACATTACTTTATTTTAAAATGAATGAAAAAAAACCATAAACAAAAATTAAGCGGAATAATAAGCTAAAAAAATTGCGGAAGCTGGCTCTTCATATTACAACAATTGTGAAAAATGTATTTAATAGGCATTAAAAGTAAATTCACTCGAATCGCTCTTTAATAAAAATTCTTTGTTCTATTATACAATTTGCTAATATTTTATAATTATGTATTTTTCAAATACGTAGTATAACAAGAGAAAGTAATAATTGATTTTAATTACGTGGTCTTGACCTGTTGCTGATATCACGGCATCGTTACTCCAGAGCTCAAAGTTCGAGTCTTGGCCCCATTTAGGTTCTGCCCGGTCTATGAGCATGGGGCATCCTGAATTCGAAGTAGTCAGAGATTTTCCTGCTTCTTGCTCAGAATAAATTCTTTCATCTGCGTTCCTAATTAATTCTTTCTCCAAACAAATGAAACTTGGCATCAAATTCCTCGTACTCGTTCTTCTTCACAAAACACATTCAATTTTCTAATTGTATTGTGTTATGTTGTGAATTGCAATGCAGTTTTTAATATTTTTTATTTTTAATAGATTTTTCAAAATATATCCATTGAACTGAAAATAGAAACTAGACGTATTTTTGGTGATATATTGAAGGGGATGGGAGTGGTAAAGAGGAATGTTCCTATTGAGATGGCATGAAACGTTCGACACAACAGACTTCAAGATCTGACCAACATTTAAAGAATCAAAAGATTTATATAGATTATGACAAGTTAATCATTAGCCTTGGCAATCATTAAGCGATTTCAAAACGGGAATTCAATTAGTAGAAGTAAACTGAAGTTATGTTCCCATACAAATTTCAGATTTCAAAACAATGAACTCTAAAAATGATGTTTTCAAAATTTCACTTCGTAAATCTTCAAAATTATTGTATATTATGCATCTTATAAAACTCAATTTTATTCATATTTTTTTGTAAAAATTAGTCAATTGATCCTGGGAATTTAGTTAAGAATTAATATAATGTGTGTACATCCCCACTGAGAATTAATTATAAATGATAAAATTTCCGCTTCTGCTCATATAAAAGCAGAAGTATAATGCTTTGATAGTATAATAAATGCTCATATAAAAGAAGATGCTTTGTTGTATAATAAATGAATATTAATTCTTTCCTGCAAATTCAAATAGAATTTTTAAATAGAAATTAATTTCAAATTAAATCAAAAGTGTAACTTTACGCAATAATTCGATTCAGTTTGAATTTAGAAATATTTATTTCTCCACACATAATCCATTTATAAAATAATTTTAATGAGATTTAAAATTATTTGGAAATTACTTCCTTAAAGAGTGTGTATAATATATTAATAAAACAGCAATAAATTAAAAAAATAATATGGAAATTCGTTTGATCAATCCAGATAAATTATTTCTTGTTCATTAATCTCGTAGCCCTGTATAAAATAATCTTTAGAAATGTAAATAATTCCACGAAGAAATGATTTACATTTTTGTAGCGGTCCCTAGAGATACATAAAGTATTGAATATAAAAAATTCACCGGTGGCCGATTTATAACGAAAAGTAATATCCTCTAATGCATAATTTCATTAATTAACATCATAAACTTTTTTTTTTAACTTTTTGCAAAACGCTTCCATTTTAAAACTGAATTTTCGATATCAAGAAGTGAAAATAAAGATGATAGGCACATGCTTAAGCAATATTTCTTCCAACAATGATGTAATATATATTCTTATTTAGCATTTGATTTTTTCTTCTTTTTTTTAGAAATATAGGAATTTGACGTTTCTTTTTTTAAAAAGAAATTAATTACCTCACATGCAATATAGATTTTGGATAAGGGTATTGCAAAGATAGGAGATAAGGGTACAGTATTTTTGCATATGGGATCTGATTAGGCATAGAAATGTGCACGTCATTTTTGTATATTAGGAAATGCTCGCATCTAGTATGACATAAAAAAAGGAAAAAAATAAAATAGAATTTAAGAAACGAATGAAAAATTTAAAATAAACATTGTAAATTATTCTATATGCTCCACTTCTACACAATTTGAAGTCACGCATTAAACTGTACAGCACTTAATGAAAGCATATGGATAGGCGTGGGAACAAAATTCAAGATTTCCTATTAACAATACTATCAAAAATGTGGGCTTATTGCTAAAAACACTCACATCATAGTTATAGGCTGATAAGCAATAAATAAAAATCGTAGCATCAAAATGCTTATGTAACAGAAATTTCCCAATATCAAAGCTGTTTTTAATACAAAATTTAGAAAAATGAAATTAAATCTCTGACTGTCCAAATAATTCTAAAATTCGCAAACTCTGTCTCAAAAATGCATTCATAAATTATATAAATCCATGATTGAGTGAAATTACACTGTCGAAGATATTAAAAGGGAGACATTCAACCTGATCTTGGGAATTAAATGATTCTCACTTGAAGTTTGGAATGTGGATGGACATTCCTCGTCTTACCATGATTGCATGATGGTTCATCTCTCCTGCTAGATTCATTACAACTGCGATTACAGTCAATGTTGGTTATCTTTCTACTATTGGTGAATATTTATTTGAATTTGCATCGTACAGTTCGCATAATTCCTTTGTGTCGCAGGTTTTTTTACTGACAGTTTTGTGTGTGTGTGTGTATGCGTGTGTATGCGTTAGTACAATTTTTCTACAAAACGCTGTTGTGCCTATAGTTTTTTTCCTATATGGTTCAATGAATGACGAAATGATAATTGATTTGAATGTAAAATTATATATAAATTATTGGAAATATCTTCTCCCTCCGAAAAAAAGTTCTAGTTATGATGAAATTTTATGATTAAATTATCAGAGTAGGTCATAGCCACACCTCTTTGACGAGAGTTAACAACTGAGAAAATTCTGTGTCTCCAACTATAAACGTAATGTTAACGTTAATATTATTTTGCTCGCTGTGGCAATTACATATACAAGAAGGCAGAGAATCCTCTTCTGTTATTGTTCTTCCAACTTTCCTGTTCCTTTTTTTATTCGGAATTCAAGTCTTGTCCTTTTGATCATCAAAATTTGTTCTGTCTTTTAATAATTAATGTTTCTCCTTCAATTTACCTTCTCAAGCTAAGCGAGTTTCTTCTCTTTACCTTCTGATTTTGCCTCAGTGGAATATTTTAAACAAACCAAATTTGATAAATATTCCCAAATCTTTATAAGTTGGATTTTTAGTACCATTGTTACAGAAGATATTTCAAAATTTTTAGAACAATTTCATAAAAGAACTTCAAAATATTTGAAATGCTTCCTTCTATTATTTGAAACTAGAAATATCTTCTGCTACTTTTAAATTTAGTCTTCTTTCAGTCATATTTAAACAATCTGTTTATTAATGGAAAAGTTTTTTTTGTAAGTGGTTTCCGAAACTTCAAGACATGCGTTTGTATTCTCAGTTAAATGATGAAATATTATTAAACTGAAAGGAGAAAAAAAAAGTGTTTAGCAGGAGATAAATGAAAATACATTCTGAGCTTTAATGAAACTATGGTGTATGTAAATGATTTTAATTGTAGCAGGATTCTTCTACAATCGAAATTCAAAATAACAATAACTTCATAAAGCACTAAAGAAATTAATCATAGAATGAACTTATGAGATGGCAGTCGCACTGACGTGAGCAAGAACGATCCAGGATCATGCGCATGCGTAGAGTGCTCTTGAAAAGATAATCCCTCGATTCCCAAGTTAAGTGTCAAACTTATGATTTCTCTGACCATATAATTTCAACTGAGTACGGCTTCAAAAGGGTGTTGTTATAATTTATGAATTAAGTTTTGTAAGTTTGGTGACCTATTAAACAGAATTTACAATTATTTTAGTAACCAAAGATTGAATTTGAATCAGAAAATATTTTCTATTGTGAAAGGGCAGTTCTTCTATATATAAGAGTTTTAATTTCATGATTTGTATTTTTTTTTTTTCGTCTAGCCTACCTGGCATATTCTTGGGTGACTTGTCTCAGATTATTTGGTGAAACAAATTCCACAAATTCATAAATAAAAAAATCCTTTCTTGTACTCACGCAGTAAATTAAACTCGTAGTGGGAGTGGGGGAGTTTTGAAATGGAAAAACAACCGGAAGTGAGAACATAATCATATTTGAATAGGGTTGTGCATTTCTTAGATGATCCATCAGACGAACATGAAGAAATGCTGAAAGTCAACGTGATTCAGGAGATCGTTGGCACGGTTCTTCAAAACTAAAGATAGGAATCTTGGTTGTGGCATTGGAGGGGAAAGTGATTTCAAGTGTATCACCGATGTGCTCACTCATTCGTGTGGAGACGGGAAGTTTGAGGATTGATATTTTCGTACGGGTGACAAAAGAAAACTCTTTTATTTCCCAAATGTGCCTGAGGAAGCTTTACTGAATGTACTAATATCGCGTCGATAATTAATACTCCTTATAACGAAATCCGTGGAAAATATATCCTTTCTGATGAAATTGTAAGCATTTTTTAGACTTCAATGATTGTGAATCCTCATTATTTCAATTTTTATATTTAGAATATTTTCTTTTTCTTCACAATAAAAGATTAATATTGAGGTATTAAGTATTTTTATAATATAAAGTATTTTTTTCCCTTTTTTGGAAGGTTTCAATGGTTAAAAGTTGCTCTTTGTCCAAGGTAACTTTTCTAACAATGTTTCTTTTATTTTTAAGCATATAAATGCTTACTTAAATTACCATATGTCTGCATAATTTAAAATTAGTGATCACGATTCACAGCCTGTGAGGGTTTTGAAGTACTTTTACACATTGCAAGTTTGCATAGCAGATTAAAAACACGAAATATGGCAAAATTGTTCCACTTCACGTTTGCTTTTTATTTAAAATCCTAATCACATGCAAATATTTATAACAAACTACAATATTTGTAAATAACCAAATTTTTAATCGAGTTAAATCACAACGTTTAAAACTTAGAACTGAATATGAAGATTTTAAATCCTTGTAAGAAATATATGTTCTCTTTTTTTTTTCTTCATAGATTTAGAATTAGTTTGCTACCAAATGCAAATAAAGATAACTAAAATTCAGTGTTGTTAGATTTCATTGAGCTTTAATGCTTTTTTCTGTTTACGTGAAATTTGAAATCTGAATTTAAAGAATATTTGGCAGCCAGGTTAAAAGCACTCAAAACTTACTATATGTTCTTTATAAGTATTCATTGCTTTATTTTCACTAATGATACGAAATGAATCTCTTGTCAAATATCAAATAATTGGTATTTAACTGGAAATCCATCTGAGAATAAGGTATCTTTCCAATATGTTGCAAGAAAGAGGGTAAGAGAGAAGAGACAAAACGTATCAGGAAAAATACGTAATCTTTGTTGTTGTTTTTACAAATTAAACTTACCGCCTCTGAAGCTTGACTTTGAGTCGGAAGAGCTCCTACGGTGATTTTGTGCAAACGATCGTTCCAAATTAATCGCAATATTGTCGGCGCTATATCGGAAAAACTTCATTCTTCCCAAGTGGAGCTCTCCAAATATATTTTAGGTATTTCCCATGAAGCACCTGGTATGTATTGGATTTTGGTATTCATCCAGCAACACGCACCATCATTTCAAGAAATGTAATAAATGCAAACTATTTATTATTATGTCAATTATTTGTAAGCAGTACAGTATTTATTCTAAATAGTTAATAGTATATTTATTGTAAACTTCGAAAAAAGTTCGTTAAAACTTGTAGGTATATTTGAATACTCTTATACGAATAGTTTATAATTATTTCACATTTCATAAAATAGTAACATAAATTTTACTCCCACTAGTTTGAGTTATTTTTATTTTTCTCTATTACCGTAAACATTATTATAAAATACGCCTACATAGCCCATTGTCAAATCAAATAGAAATTTGAAGTAAATTATTGATTTGTGCTTGTAAAATATTGTCTATTGAAGAAATATGTAAGGGGAATTGCAAAACTTGTTAAAATAGGAATTTTAGTTTATTTTTATTCATTTCATTCATGGCTTTTTTAGTAGTTGTTTGTTTATTGCTCATATTAAGCAATATAAAAGTACATAGTAAAAAATAATTAATAAAAATTATACGTTTTTTTGAATAAAAGCATATACTAAAAAAATATTTTTTAAAGAATGACACTATGAATGTGTTTTAATTTAACTTATATTCCCATATATTAAGCAATGAAATAAAATAAATAGGAAATATAAATGAAGGAAATAAATCTAATATTTAGATCGAGTTGCAGACAATCAAATTAAAAATTATTTTAGATTATTTTAACATTCGTTAATTTTTTTAAAGAGCATTAAAAAAAAGTCATTTGGTTTTTAAAAAATTATATACGGAAAGAATATGGTAAAATGTATGCTATAATAATATTTTTAAAAAAGTAGTTAAATGTGAATCATGAATTAATCATTGATCCATCGTAAACAAGCGTTTCATGGAGTTTTAAATTTATAAAAATAAGTAACAAACAAAATTATTTAAAAGTAAGTAAGAAAAATAAACTACGCAAAATATTTTGTATTTTGAGTCGTTTGACATAGTTACGATAGTCTTAAATATTTTGATATTAGTTTATTGAGTTTGAGAAAACTGAATGGCCAATAAAACAATTTTTGGACATTGTTCAGTAATAAATCGCCGCATCATTGGTGTTTGGTCGCCCATTTATGAAATACATGGGGAAAGAATGGAAGGCAACTTAATTTGGTGGGTATAAGGATAACGAAGGTGAAAACATCTGGTTTGAGTGAGTTAATGGTTGGTAACATCTGGAATGTAAAAACGAGGAGAAGTTAGTTATGGCGTTGGGTCTTGGCTTTCCGGGACGCCAAGTGACGGTGAGACGAAGACGCTTGTGTCTGGAGGCCAACTGCCCAGAACAAGAAAGAGGCCTGCAGAGAATGACGACATTGAATTGTTTCGATTGATTCGACGTAGTGTGCCTGGGGAGAAGGAAGAGGTCTCCAAAGAGACTGTCAAGTCTGCAGAATTGGCTACCTGTGCAGCTGGATAGTGAATATACTGACGTCAATCGCAACAAATCCTTTTTATGCGACTAAGTTCTGTAATAACAGTCAGTTTGACAATGATTGCAATCAAATGTCTTTCTTAACGGGAAAATCGGCCAGACACACCCAATTTCTATCGTGTATGTTAAATCTGATGTATGTTAAATGGTCTGATGTATGCTAAATCCATTTTTCGCTGAACAACTTTCCGTTAATGATGCATGGTTGAATATAGATGTAGGTTGTTTTGTTACATGCCAGAAGATGATTATGCTTACTAATGAATATTTTGGCCCCAAACCACAATGTTATTTTCCTATTATTTAAGTATGTATTTTAATTATTTCTGTTTGGGAAATATTGAAAGTAGTTATTTCATATTCAGCGCTCCATTACTAATTAGAGTATGATGCAAAATTCTTTTCATCTGGAAATATTTAATTTGGATGTAAATTATTATTTCTAAAATATATTACCCAGTTTTTAATTTTCAATTCTAGCTTTTCATAATTTTTTTAAAAAAATGCTAGAACAAATCTTTCTATTTATAATGATAAAGAGCTGCAAGATTAATTTAATGACATGTTGTAAGAATTAATATGTAACAGAAAAATTAAGAAACATGAAAAAAAATTCTGGAATTTATAAGTGTATTAAAAAAAGTAATAACTTTTTTTCCTTCCAAGATAATTTTTTGGCATCAAAGAATTCGATTTGGAAACAAATACCAAACAATCGAAACTCAGGTATAAAATAGAGAGAGATTACTAAATAAAAGTACGAACTTAAGAAGAACTTAAAATTTTCAACTGAAGCAAAAAGACGGGTATTCTTGAAGTGAAAACAAAGTTGAAAGAATTTTAACCATCGAAGGCCATCGACTTGAGCCAGAACATGTCACTTAAAGTTACGCAGCAAATTCTTCACGTTCTTCTCGAGTAATAGATGAGATCTCGAAGGAGTGTGACGGCCAACTTGAACGGTTTTGCTAAATAATCGATCTTCACGTTTGGAAGAGAAAGATCTCGGAATGGAGTCGAGTTGTAGAGGATCTGTTTTGCAGTAGGCTCAGACACTGGACATGTTTACAGTCTCAGCATCTTTCTTCGAATAAATTTCAAGCAAAAGTTTTTATTCCCAGTAACTTAATTTATATCATCATAAATGAAATCTCAAATGCCATCCAAAATCTGTTGCATTCTTCCCATATTGAATGGGGGTGGGGAGAGGTAGAAAATATCTACCTATTTGCAATAGGAGCATAGATTACTGAGCAGGAAAATTAAATAAGAAATAATGGCTGAAGTTTTATTGCTTTAATCACCTTAAAGTCCATCATGATAATCCCAAATTTTCCTCTTCCAGCGATATGAAGTTTGACTGCAAGGAGGAAGTGAAACGAACAGATTGTTTCTACATACTTTCCTTCATTTCTCGCAAAAACGGATTCCATTTTAACTATATTTTACATATAAATTCTAAAGTATAAAAACTCTTGGTAAAATTAATATAATCATGCATATTTTGTTGCAGAAATATAAATAATGTCTCTTTATACATACAAGAATTACTTTTTATGTATATACATACAAGTATGTTTATGCACGAATAATAAATACTTCATGTGATGTGAATTTGAGAAGAATGTTTGAGGTAAGATATATTTCCATTTTATTGAAAATGGCTTAAAAAAATAACGTAGGTATCAAAATATAGTAAAAGTATTATACAAAAGTATTATTGCAGATTCGTTCACTGAAGAAATCAGATACTGAGTTGAAAGATTACATAATTTATGAAAGTACCTTATCTACTGTCACACTTCAATGAATGTGGCATGAGAAAAAATTATGAATCTTTATTATTACTTATTTACCTCTATAACTAACAAAATCCATGACATGGACCAGCCTGCGCTTTTGTGGGAGGGTTATTTCTATACCATGTCATTTGGTAGCCACTGATTACTGAACTCTTTCAGCAATTCCAGACAACTACAAGGTGAGCCCGTCTAGACGATCTATAATCCTTTTAACAATATCTCGGATGTGACTGTCGCAGAATAAATAATTAAATCTGTAATAGAAAATCTTATGAAATTGGTTGAGTGCTTAAGAAATAAAAATGTTAATAAACTTTAGATATAAATGAATAGGATGCAAAATTTGTAATGCTACTTGTCGTGCTACTTCTTTAATTGTAATATTCACGAACACTTATATCAAAACTCATACTAAAATCAGTTGGAAACAAATAATTATCCATTAAGAGAAAAAAAATGCAATGCCAAATACAAAATAAAAATATCGATAGAAAATATTATTGGTAACTTCCAACTATTAGTACCAGCATAGTTGCTATAGAAATTGCTTGATATTATTGAGATACTGAATAAGATTTATTCATAGCAAAAAATAGTCTTGTTTGTATACTAATGTGATGCACCAATAAATATTTCAGATGACAGGAATTATTCTCATTCCGATTTGTAAAGGTGCAAATTTAATAGCGACATATCATTGTATTCACTTACATGCATAGGACTCCTTTCCTATAACAAGAATCTGCTCAAATGTCATAAAAAGATTCAATTTATTAAAAAAGAATGGTATCCACCGAGCTTTCTGAAAAGAACACTCGTTAGCTAAATCGTTCAGGGAACTTTTCAGTGATTCATTATAATTTTACATGCGGTTTTTCGTACGTCATTCGGTTAGAAATTGGACAGTTCCGACTTCCGATATGCTTCCGATTATGCGAAAATAATCTATTTCTGGGCTTAGATGCCTTTTGTCAGCATACTAATGAAGAGTAAAATGTGGGATTTTCCGTTGACATGGGAGTCGCTTATCACATTTAAAGTTCAAAA
>JAPMOR010104843.1:2377737-2413207 GCA_026543865.1 Argiope aurantia
ATATGTTAATTAGGAAATCCTTTTTTAAGAAATAAATGTTCACCCATTAAAGAATACCTCATTTTTAATAATAGAGTAATTCATATAGTTAAGAAGACTCTTAATTAGGTATACGTCTTTGAAATCTGAGAAAAACATTCTTTATTGAATGATCCAAGCTCCAATGAAGAGAAATTTGAATTGGCGAATAACAAATATTCACATTTGTTGAGTAGCAACTTTGCCAAGAATTTGAATTTGTCAAGAACTTGAATCATTTTTTTAATATTATTTTAAATGGCAAAGAGAGTATCATGATAACCAGAACGTATTTTGTTGTATTGATTTAATAAGTACAGAGCTACCAATGGAGCGCAACTGTGGACGTGAAATCAATGCTGCTCTGAAAAACAGAGCAAGTCTTCTGAAGGACATGGAACGCTTCCAGAATATTGTAGATTTTATTTAGAGGACGCGTATAAGGGATCATAGAGCCTGGACAATACTTTGATGTCTCAGTCTTAAAAAGCGCAATAAATTCACTAAAGTAGAACGAACTTCTTCAAGGGAATAGGAATGATATGAGAAAGCAAATTATCTCCGAAAATACTACTCATATTGGGGAGACATATTTCGAAGTAAAATTTAATTTGGAACCTAAAACTTTATTTTTATATCCTTCTTATTAAGATTTTTTCTTTTTCAGAATTCTTTATCTGAGATATGAACAATTTCAGGAAAGGAATTCATAATTCTTTTCATCCTTGATTCTACAAAAAAATGATTCATATTTGCATTTATTTTTTTATTTTTGAATATAATTATTATTGATCCTAAGACGATTCATTTTTACAAACTTCCTGATTAGAATTTATAATCTTTCTAAACTTCTGCAGTAATAGTACATTGAATACTTCATGGAATTTGTAATTAATTATAATGCCATGGAAATAAGTCAAATGCATAAACAGGAAATATATTTTTTGTGATTAAAAAAGGAGATTATGTGATCGTCATTAATTGTGATGGTTTTATCTCAAATGCTGCACTGCAAATGAAAAAAAAACTATAGATAAACGGAGTTTTTATAGTTATCTTTATAGACTAAATATTTTGGTGTTCTTTCAAAATACACTAATATTACATTTTAGACTCACAAAAGTTTTTTCCCGATTTATTGCGGATATATTTTTAAGAAAAGCGAAAAAGCATTTATGTAATTTAATTAGTACTACTTTAGAGAAAAACTTAACATTTATTCCAAAAAAAAGTTAAAAAATAGATTAAAATAAAAAAAGTTTTTTTTATTGATTCCATTTAAATCGATAAGAAAACATTATTTATGTATTCATGAGAATATTTTAAAGCCACCATCAGTCTTCTATCCTAACATTAATTATATATGTATGTATGTGTGTGTGTATATATGGTTTTTTTCCACTTGTGCTTTATGCCTCAAATGTTTTGTAATTTTATTGCTGTATTTAGTTTGCTTATATATATATTTGTGCCTTTAATTTTTACCAATTTTTTGCATGTATATAAGTAATCAAAAATATAAGCATTATGAAATTAAAACATATTTCTAAAACAATCTAAAATTAAAATTATTTCGGAAACGAAACTAAAAAATATTTTGTAATCGAAACTAAAAAATTATTTCGGTATCAAACTAAAAATAAATAAATAAATAAATAAAAAGTAAAAAAAAAGTAGAAAAAGCACCATTGTATTTAAAGAGCGCAAATGCAGCTTCTACTAAAACACAGATGAATCTAGACTAATTAGTGTTAAAAACCAAGTTAAAAGGAAAAAAATAGGAAGAAAATTAAACCAAATAAAATAAGAATCCGGTCTGAAGACTCAGGCAGGGTCACACTTCGGGACTACTTTTATAAAGAAAAAATAAGTAATACAGAATAACCATGTTTCTCTTTTCTTGAAAGAAAGATCCATGGCAATGAATACGCGGGAATGAGAAATTGGGTATCAACTATCGCTAATACTCTTTCATGTTAAAGGGAAAAGGCATATTAAACTAAAAGGAAAAGCTTTTGATATTATAAGATTGAAAACGGTAGGCCACATTTACCAATTTTATTAAAATATATCTTCCTAAGACGAAATGATCTCTTTCTTTTGATAAAGTGAGGTAAATGTAAATGGCACTGGTAGAATAAAAATAAAAACAGTAAATATAAACCTAACAGTAAACCTAAAATCATATTAAATCAACACGAAAGAATGTAAAACAAACGAGATTATTTTTGGTTATCAAGATTTCATATTATATTTTTAATTGAAGTGTTTAAAATTCATTACTCTTTTAAGAAGTGAACTATAATAATTGAAATTAGAATTCAGAATGAAATGAATTCTAATTAAAATGCATGTGTGCTAGTTAAAGCCCGGATAGAGAAATGAGTTTATTTGAAACAACAATTACACTTTTTATATCTCACTTAACTAATAAATTGAATTTTTTCAAGCCTTTCTTAATTATATGTCACGAGTAAATTTCATTATACGCAATTCCATTAATTAATGAAATATTCTTAGAGATTGTAGGAAACCATTAATTAATCCAATTCAAAATGTACTTCAAACTACTTGGAGAATGTTTATCTCTTCCGCCGTGATGATAAATTAATTCATGTGTAAATAGCTATTTTCAAACAAACGTTGATATTCATTGATTTTCACAAACAGAAGGGGAGGATATTCTGTTAAGTGCTTTATTTAGATAGAATTTATTAGTTTCTGAGAATGTTGTAAGATCCGAAATTATTTTATAGAACTTCTGAACATTCTATTGATGAAATTATTGCTATTATCAACTACTGAACAGCAATTTCTAATACAGCATACATATTTTTATTTAAATATCACTAAGTATTTAATAGGGGCGTCACTATTTATGACGATTTCTTTAAATCTAAAGTAAATTGCTTTTAGTGAAATCCCAATGAATTACATGAAATTCTTCTATTTAAAAACATTTTCATTTCATAAGTAATTTACACTTTTTAGTTTAAATCCAAGTAGAATTAACAGTTAGAAATGAAACGAACTTTTGCCCATTACAGAATAAGCAACTCGAAACTTGTAAGAATTGTTTGGAGCCAAGTGATTATACGGAGATATCCAAAGTCATGTGAACGGATGAAATTTTGTATTTTCTAATTTTTTTAATTTAGCTTTGAAGATCACACATTTTAGAATATGATGACACATGCAAATATCAGATATAAAAGTTAACAAAAAATAAATTAAAACTAAATCATTATTTTTAAAAAATGATTAAATTGTGCTCAAATTTTAGAAAGAGCTTTATACACTGTCAGGAAACTGCATTTGGAAGTTGATGCAAAATTGTCAAGGAATCGTGACTTTCAAGGCAAGGCAACAGGTAGGCTAGAAATCAATTATTAGAAGTCGGGCCTTATACCCACTTATGATAGAAAAAAAATGACAATTTACAGGATATCACTTAATTGAAAGAAGGTACAAATTTTGACGATACTGCTGCATAAAGTAGAAAATTTTAGTTTGCAACAAAAAATATACACATTTTGAGGATAGTTCTGTATACCTTATATTCTGCCCACAAAGTAGAGATTATTAGTTTGGAACAAAAAATGTTATTTCGGAAAAAAAAAGTTGATTTATAAAAGTTTATTAGATTTTATAAAACATCAAAATCTAGATTAATTCATTCTTTGAAACCTTTATTATATTTTCCATTTTATATAGTTATGTATAATTATAATATGTTCCATTTTATATAGTTATGTATAATTATAATATGTTCCATTTTATATAGTTTACATAGAAATTACTTTTTATTACCTATTCTTTGTTTCAAGCAGCTAGTTTCCATGAATTTGACAGTGATGAATTAAAATTCATGCGTATGCATATGAAAAATTAAAACCCGATTTAAGCAACTTTCATCAGTCTCACCTATCACGTATTGATGATTAGATAAGATTTTTCCCAAATTGAATCATTACTCATTTCATATATATAAACTTATTTATTTAAAAAAAATATCTGTAAGAATGTAATTTCCCAAACAAATTCAAATACATCGAAAAATAATATTGTTTGAATATTGAATATAGTATGAATCCTTCGGAAATGTCAACATTCATGTTGAATGAAAAAATGCTCCGATTATTTAATCTCTTTTATTGAATTTATTTTGCTTCAAAACAAAGATGGGATATTTAAAGCCGAAAAATTTATATAATTTTCATCCTTAAAGTGACTAAAAATGATAGACAAAAACTATCTAAATGTAAATATTGGGGTGACAGAAATTTCTCAAAAGGAAGTTTATGAGAAGTTTTTATGTCTATGAAACATCAACTGACTTTCATTTTTTTTTATTGTCTGTTGTGCGAAGTGCACAAAAAGAGAACACTGAATCGGTGTGTTTTGACATCTATTGGTTCACATCTACGTTTAACTTTTCTTGGGATTAAAGATGGAACTTTTAGAATACGTCTGTCTGTCTAGTTAGACATTCAAACCTTCTGTAGCACTCTCTTAGAAAAGTGAGATTTCTATAACATTCATTATATATTTTAATTTTTAATGAAAAATATTTTACTTTTTTAAGGGATTACCTTCATCTTAAGTCAATTCTCACTGTTTCTCTTTTCAACCCACATTTGTTTTTGTTTTGGTTTAAGCCAGATTTATGGTAATTTAATATACAAATAAATACTTTTTTTCCTTTGAATTTATTAGTAGAAGCAAGTATGCAATGGCATTTTTGTTCAATTTTTCTATTCTACAGCTTTTATTAATTTTTTTGGTATAATTATGACAAATATTATGCCACCTTAATATAAATTTTGAAAGTTCAATAACACACAGCAAAATATGATTAAGATTCATCTGTTAAATTACGATTCATTTCTTTTTATATCAAAAAATTTTTGCCATCGGAAAGCTTATAATATTGCAAATTTACATTTAAAAGAAAACAGTTGTTTGTAAAGTAATGCTGTGTCCTTGACAATTAGAATTAAATGAATAATTAATTAAATAAAAGAAATTAAAATAATATGTAATGTTCCGGATGAAAAAAAGTAATAATTTTTACTTGTCCTTGTTTTATCGAATAGTTGCACAGAACGGATTATTATGCAGACTTTGCATTTAAAATTGATAAATATTTTTATGATTTAAAATTTATTAAATGATGAATTACTAATATTTTATCAGTTTTTATGTAACTATACGACATTCATAAATAAAAAAAAATTAAAAAAATTAAAAAAAAACGTATAAGCGAAAAATTGTAAAGATATTCAAGATGTGAGAAAAAAAAATGGTTCAGACGTTTTTGCAGCTTTCGGTGGAAAAAATCCCAACATAAGTGAAAACTTCAACCTTTTTTACGTGATATTTATTCTCTCTTTTGTGTGTGGCTGAGCAATCACCACGAAGAAAAATGACATCACTCTGCCGGCTATTTTATCTTCGAAAACTGAAAGACGTTCAAGCACAGCGATAGTATTCACTCAAGTTTTATCTTGCTTAGTCGCTTAACAAAACTGTACATCAGACTGTTTTTCAATTTGATATGCAGTAAAATAACTCTTTAGTAGGATTCGGCGGTGACGGAAGTTCATAATCGCGATATATCGTCCAACACGCATCCATATTTTTCGATATATCTTGATGCCATTTATTTATAACTATTATAAGTTATAAAAAGCATCTCTTAACATATTGACTGATCAAAATGACTCCAAATAAAAGAATGTTTCAATTTATATAATAAATATGTTGAATAAAAATAATTAAAAAATAATTTTGTTTAAACCCCTTTAATAAAGTGTGTCAATGCCAAAGCAATGTCTGCATGTTAAATTTATAACTATGTATTTAAAACAAGTATTTTTATATATTAGATTATGACAATATTTATAGAAATTCTGTATGAAGGTCAATAAGAATGAAGAGAAATAAAAACAGACACTTACCAATAACCAAAACAAAATGGAAAACGAAAATTAATTGTGAATATCTATTTATTGTATCGCGATTTAAAGTGAACTATAATTCATAATCATGATTTCGATAAATCGATATTTTCCGAAAATTTGCATTGAAAAATCGACTCTTTTCAATAAATCGATGATCGGCACAGCTTTACTCTTTAGTTTAATAAAAGAGTTATTTAGTTAGACGTCGACTTTTTTTTGCCAAGGCATACCGAAGAAAACAGAAGAAAATAATGTGAACCGTAATAAATCTGAATATTTTGTGCAAAATGCAAGATAATTGAAACACTTAATCCGCATGTAGAATGCCCAAGAACTACTTGATAAAAGTAACCGTGATTATTCTTTACGCTCCGATTGTTTCGGCGAGAGCACTTTGGCGAGATTTTTTTTGGCGAGAAAGTAGTAAAAGCTCAATAAGTGAAAACTTTGTTTATCAAAACATTTATCAAAGCGGAAATCTATCAAGCTGTAACAGAACAAATTATGAAATCTGCGTAATAATCTAAATTTTCTTATTATCTAATCTATCTCGAACTAATCACGTAAAACGATAAAAAGACACGAGATTTTCTCAAATCACCTGCAAATTTAAGATTCACGACTTACACACCAAAGGATTGAAATATGATTGAATCCTTATGCTGGGATTGAAATCCCTATGCAAGGAAAAATTTTAGAAGCTGAGGAAGATACCGAGGAACTTGAAATTCACGGTCACTATTAGCCATTGCCCAAATAACATCTGCATCATCAACCATCCAAGGAACCTTGAAATCAAAGACCAGAAAATAACTTTATCCAGTTGGCAAAAAAAAACGCTGCTAGGAAAATCCATTTACCGAAGATTTGACCATAAATGACCATAAAAAAATCTTGAAAAACTAGCTGATAGATGTCTTGCTTCAGAATAGAACGTTTAAAAGCCCCAAGAATACGATTGTAATCTGCCTTAAAGTGTCTGAAGACTTTAACTCGATTTTATCAAATTCAAAATTCTTCATTAAATTGCAGTTAGAAATGGATTTATATATTTAACCTCTGATAGTGAGAAAAAGAAGGATACTACTAACATATTAGAAGCAAAAAGTGAAAAATACATCCTCTCTGGATCTATTGACATCTCAACATTTTAAGCGAGGGACTGCCAAGCAATGAAAAGAAAAAGAAAGAATTGAGGACTCTAAATCCCTAAAACATTCAGTCAACAGAATATCCAACTTAAGAACTTATAAAAGAATTGTCTTCGCCTCATCTTTCATACTGAAATCAAAAGGAATGAATATTCTAAATTCTTTTCTAGTCTCATTTCTCTACTCTATTTCAGAGTACGAACTAAAAATAATGAAGAAATTGTACAGTTACGATTTCAGTTCAGATGTACTAGGGTTTCGACAATTCAAGGAACTGCAAAAGTAAATCCTGATACATGAGACGCACTGGGGATCAGCCATCTAGTGGATGTTCACCAAAAAGAAAATTTCCAAATCAAATTTCATTAGTGGTAATGAAATAAACTAGTTTATCCTTTGTTTGCTGACAAAATTTTTATTGTAATCAAACTAAACCTCAACGTCAGAAAATTGTAAACTGAAGCAACAAGGGAAATATTTCTTAATCAACACGCACTAAATCCGATTAAAATGAAGCCAACAAGTTATTCAATCATATTGGAGAAGAAAATAACTAAGAAAGCCGCTCTGACGAATGCCTATATCTGTTTTAAATTCCCACAGAAATTAGGTAACTCCTAAACGAATCCCCAGAATTCCTGAAAGTTCCTACGAAAATAAGTTCAATTGATAGAAAGCTGAGAAAAAAAGCTTAATTCTCAGTAATGCTAATGAATGAGAAGGATCTTACAGTGACAAACTAGTCTCTTTTCTATACTCGATTTCCTTAGAACCCAAGTCAAAGTATTTTGCAATCCAGCCAGTGAATGATTGGAACAGAGATCTCACTTCAAGATCTCTCTTCTTATTCGCTCAGAGACTCGCAACTCTTTTCTGCACCGCACTCACCAATCGGATTTCCAGCTTATTTTTCACTCTTCCCTAGATTTTCATTTGCTGTTACTACTTGCCTATATTGTCAGGCAATCCTGTAACCTCTGTTGATTACTGCAGTCATTAAATCTACATTTAGAGGGTAAAGTTGCATTTGATATACATATGGCGGGCTTGTGATTCCAAATCCTCCTATTTGTATTTTTCCTATTTTTTTTCAATTTGTAATGCTGGGGCAAGTAGATGTTGATTACGTATGATAAAGATTTCCGCCTCCTGTACTCTTTACAACTATAGCAGTCGCTACAAAGAACCACACACAAAAGACATGGACTCAAGAATTCTATGCCTTATGAGGAAATAAATACAAATTCTGTTTTTTATCCTGCATGTGTGTGTGTGTGTTTTGGATGATATTGAAATATCGTCTGAAGTCTAGAAATAAATGCCCCATCCTTTCTAATTTTAAATGATTTCGCTCGAAAGCTCTATGAAATGGATTTTTTTCCTTTTCATAGGCATAATATAATTTGCAAATTTCACTTAATGTATAATGCGGCAATTGCAGCCGTGAATCTTTAATACAATGTACCTAAGATTGAAATTTGTAGTGACTCATGAGTCAGGCAGACCGATGAAACTTCCTTAGAATGATATGAAATAGATGCCTTATGTCATGAAATAAAATATGAATCACCTCATGTCAAAATGATGAAAGAGTTCAAAATGCCCTATTAGATGTATTTTCATGTGTTTGTTAATTTACTGAGGAGTCGTGCAAAAATAAAATTTTAAAATTCGTTTGGGACTTGCTTGACATACAAATTCTCTCAATTCTGATATCACTGCTATTGAACCAAGAATTTCAATATTATAACCCTTAACTGAAGAGGTGAAAATTTAAGACTTAACTGGTGAGGTGTGGTCTATGAGACCGCATTTTCTTTTCACTCAAATTAAATTTTCTAATGAAAATATTAGTTTGAAAATCATACAATATATTCTGCAGGTATTTTTTGTATATAAATATGCCTAAGAAATTTTTCAAAATATATTAGCATTGAAAAAAATAATTGCATTTGAACATACATTTTCTTCTCAAATTATATGTTACAACAAATAACATTCTTGAAAAACCACATTACTTTTTACTTATTAGATCATATTTATATTTTCATTATATTAAGATATATAGAAAACAATAAAATGGAAATTTCAACAATTATATTAAAAATACAAAATGGCAGCGGGAAAAATTGACTCTTTTTTTTTATTGGTATCATTCCTACATAGAAACTTGTGAACATTCGTAGAACTGTTTCCGAGGGCATTTTGAACATACAAGTTAAATAGTAGTATAAAAATAAGCCTGTAAATTCCGTAGATATTTCTCTTGATATATTAATATATTTGCTGAATAATAAATAGCTGAAATATTTTTAAAGGCCTCCTCTGAAACCAGTTGAAAAAGTGCCTGTAGAATGAAGACCACGAAACAAGAATCATTCGATTCAGCTAAAAATACAATCCTTAGTGGTCTGAGATACAGTGCTCCCCAGTTAAAGGATAATAAATGCTGTATTTTATTTCTAAGATATATTTTTCTCAAGGCTCCTTATATGAAGTTGGAGTGGCCATTTAGTGTTGGGATAAAGTAAATTCTCGAGTTATAGTAAAAATTAACAGAAAAAAAACAAAGTAAATTACACAATATGATTATACTAATAATCTCTGAAAAAAAAAAGATTTTCATTCTTTATTTTAATAATTTGAAATCAGTACCGTAATTCGTCATGAGCTTAGCTCAGTTAAGTTGCTGTTATTTTTTAAAAAATGAAATACTAATATGTTTTACTTTTCTAACAAAAAAAAAACACGATTTATCTCGATGTAAATAATATATAAAATTTTTTATGCCTCATAAGTTTAAGCAGACACAGAATTTTATATATCATCGTTTGCGTTTCTCGTTTGTATGATACTTTGATTTACATTACTAATTTGATATAGACCGACATTCACAATCATTAAATGCCAATTAATTGTAACTCAGTTAATTTCACAAACCCCTGTTAATAATCTAACCACCATAAACAGAAAAATAAACTAATAAATCAATATCGTTTAGGTCATCGAATAAACATCTTAAAATTGGCAGAACTTATTCCATAAACATACTTTTGCCACTTTATACTGGAAAATATTGCAATTTACAGTACCAACTTATCTCCAACACGTAAAAAAATAAAATACTTCTCAAGCTTTTTCTAAAACGCTGTTTAAAGCTTAAAAAGGCCGTCATCTTAAAAAAATTTGAAACAATTTTTAGTTTTATGAAAGGCCGATAACTAACACGCAAGATTGTAATTAAGTCATTTCCGAAAGCTCACAATATTTTTATAAAAAGGAAATTGCGAAGACTTTTTCAAAAGATAAAAGAATAATTAATTTCAGGCCCCTTCTGTATCGCAAATAACATCATTCATTTTCGATCTCGTTTAATTGTTTTATATCAACTCTCTGAGGACATTCAGGTATCCTTTTTCTTTAGAAGTATCACACGTGAATAAGGAATCGGGGAACCTCTTTTATTCTCATCCCAAATGATCTGTTATCTATCAAAGGCATCGATTGTTGCAGAATTTGGAAGGGAGAATTTCAGCCGAGTCTATCAAGGATAGTGTTAGATAAAATTAATTAATTTAAATCCTTACATTAATTACTTATAAGGCATATCTTATCTGATTTAAAGGAAAAAATCAAAGGTTTTAATTTTGTATATACATTACCGAAGTTGAATGAACATTTCGACATATTTTTATATTAGCAATACATTTTTATACAAAAATTGTTTTATTTAAACTTTGTCTATATTTGAAGATAAGTGGAATTCAACTGGGCAAAATGCCAAGTCAGGGATTCGGGGATGCAGAATCGCGGTGTCGATACCAAAAACCACCGACAATTTATCGATTCATTGGCTCTCATATGAATACAACGCAAATTTCTTTCGATGGTCGAAAGTACTCAATTTGATGAAAGTTTGATAAAAGTAAATTAGCACTAATGTCGCATTAAAAAAATAAGCTCAGGGTTGAAGATTCGTGACAGGACACTGCCGAGAATCCGGCCTGAGTGAGAGCATGCTAGGAATGCCGTTTGTCATCGAAAATGATTCGTACGGATTTTGATGTGATGTGAAATTTAGTGAAAAAGAGACAGTTTTGCATGCTATCTGCCCATGGTTTAGAGTGATGATATGCCATAAAATAAGTCAAAATCGAACACTGGCCATGATAGATTGATTGAAGTATCAAATGAATCTATCTTAAAAATGCAGTACGTAAGGTTTTTTTTTTTTTTTTTTTTGTAAAAGTTTAAAAGGGCAAGTTTGGTTTAATTTAGTTATACTAACGTCCCATTTTAAAGCAACATTAGGGATAATTTGGGACGGAGCACATCCTTTTGTGCCGAGGTCAGATGACGCGGATGACACCTGACCTGGCGTGCTCCTCTCTAAGCTCCCACACCACAAGAGAGGAAGGACATTTAAAAGGCAAAGCAGCATATTTTAGGAAAATTAACTGAACTAAAACTCTTGATTAAGTAAGAGTGCGCGGATCAAATTGCTGGATCCATTATTGTATCAGTGTAATATATTTTGATAATGATACAAGTATAGATTTTTATCTTCATGGAAATGAGTGTCTAATATTTATATTTAATATTTTGCGTTAAATTGATTTTTTTTAAAATTTAGAATATGTTTTCATTGATAGGTGAAACCTTTTCTAATTCATTTTATAAGAATGTTGCTTTGAATTTAATATCTTACGGAAATAATTTAATATTAATATTTTAAAAAATATATTAGTAATTTTTTCTTTCTAATAATTTAACTATACTATTTTCCCGCTTTTTTGTGGTAACATAAATTACAGTTTTCTTTATTTATTAAAAATTTAGTTTCGGATTACTATCTATGCAGAAAAGGGGAAATAATTTTGTATTTAAATTATTCTTAACATGAATAAAATAATTTATGAACATTATACTGAAAGTTTTGTATATGACAATTTATATCATTAATTCCATGATAACTCAAATAGTCAACTATTTAATGAAGATTTACATTTTCTTATTATTTTTGCCTTTATAAAATGCTAATCAAATTTAAGAATTTGTTTTCATCACTTTCATTTAAAAAGTCGTTTGTTTCAAATTAGTAAAGATATATTATTGTGATTAATTTCCACTCATTTCTAATTTACGAGCTTTTCATAATTTCTTCTTGAAGAAGATACGTATTCTTGAAGAAGATACGTTATTTATGTATATTTTTGGAACATAAATATCAATTAAGTGATTAATTCATTTTTTTATTGTAGAAGTGTAGCGCCATTCAATCATTCAATCACATTCAATCATTTTAAAGATATATTACATAAAGAAACAAATTATAAAGACTATGAAACAGAAAATAAAGGAAATAACGAAAATGCTTACTTTCTAGTATACTAAAATAGTCTGCTTTAAAAATTGTTTTTCTTAAATCAAAATTATAAGGAAAAAAAACACTCGTACGAGTTAATTTCGTATATATTTCTTTCAAATTTGAATGCGCAATCAAACTTTTTTGCAAATTATTTCAGAGAAGCAATTTTCACTCTGGAGCCGTATACCGAGGGTCATCGAGTGTTTATAAAAACAGCAAAAAGTCATTCTAAAAATCCCTTTTTTTAAAAATGTACTCAAACAAAGGATATTGATCCATTCTTGGTTGAATTTAAAGATTTAGGAAATTATCATTTACAGTGATATTTCCTTTCCGTTGTTTCATTTAATTCGTTGCAATTCGTAATATTTACATGAATTAAAACAGTATTGGAAATATTTTAATTTCTTCAATGCATCAAATATTTTTTTTGTAATTGCATAACAATTCTCATTAATAATATTAGTGTAAATTTTTAATGAAAAATTACTTAAATTTTAGTCTGAAAGTTAATTAGAATCATTAAACAGCTTTAAAATAAAAAAAAGGACTTTTTAAAATTAATATATAAACTTAATCCAGCAAAAATATTTTTTTATGTCAGATAGAATGGGCACTTTCTTAAAATAATAGAATTAAAAGAAGCTATTCGTGAAATATCTTTATATAAGTGCACCAAAGAGCGCAGGGCGTTTTATTCAAAATATGGACCGAAAAAAAGCTATAAAAACGCGAATTTCTGACAGAAAACTGTAAAAAATTTAAATTTGAATCCTATTCATAATGAAATTGTATTTTTAATGACTGTTTCGAGATTTTCTTTTTTATAATATCCGGCATGTCTGTAGGTCCTTACAGTTTTTTTTTTTACAGTGCCTCACGGTTCTGTTATGAAGTTTATATTTTCGATCACAGAACAAGGCTTCTATAATTAAACTTTAACTATTCAGGAAGCTCTAGAGTATCTTAATCAATCGCAGTTATATTAATACATAATACAATTTATACTTTAAATAAAAACCGAAAAGCAATTTTTGCTATTACTCAGAGCTGTGCCAATATCTAAGGTGATATTCCTAGATTTATTGAAAAATAAATCAAGAGAAACTTTTTGCATTATTGTTAAAGTGAAAATTCGCTCATTCAGAAAGCTGCAAATCCCGATCTATAGCTCCAAACAATAGAGTGCCCTGTGATGGAGTCAGCGTCAACAAAGAGAAATCAAAGCATGCTATATTACAGCGAAAAATGAATAAATACAAACAAATAATGAACACAAACTCATGCTCTACGAATGCTCTATTGTTTTCAATCAGGCATCCTTTCAATCTGTTTCTAGTGCACAACGAAAAATGTCTTTGTAATGAGCCTAAAGCTGTCCTTCAGATAAGATATCTTCTGAAATCTGTTCGTCAATCGGACGTGCTGGCCATTGTCTAAAATTAGTGACTTGTTATGCTATCTTGTGTGAACTGAGTGAGAATGAGTATGCTATCTTGTGAGAATGTTTGAACTGAGCAAGTAATGAGAGATGTATGCCTTTTTGCATAGACACGCTATTTCGAAAATGGCCTTACTGTTGCAATTTTGTAATGAAAAAAAATCGACAACATATTGCGATCACATTTATGGAACATGCAATCGGTTTTGTGGATATTCGCCTTGAATTGCCTTAGATATTGCCACCTATTGATGAAAAATGAAGCAGCTGTAGAACATTTTGATTGGGAGAGCTTGTTATTATAGCAATTCTACGCATATACATTAATAAATGTCTATTTATAAAAACGTTTTAGTTTTTTTTTATTTTTAATGTAATTTTTAGATTTGAAATCTATTTATATATATTTTCTATATGTAATATGCCATTTTATAATAATATTTCTAAGATTCAAAACGATTTCTACGATTATTTCAAAACCTCACATATATCAATGCTATGGAAATTTACTGAAAGACTTCAGAACTTTGATGCAAAGTCCAGCTAAAAGCAAAGATCCGTGCAGGCTGCACTCAATATTGAATTGCTACTTTCAGTATGAAAAGTAAGAAAAGACGTTTAGATAAGTTGATAGTTTCTCTCGAAACCACCGCTTTTGTATCGTATAATAGAACCTATTTTCTTTCATAATTATAAAATATTAATGGACTGTTCACTCACTTCTTGGCTTACAATAATTCTGAAATTTTGTATAGTTGTGCTATTCAAATAACATTTTACGAAGTATCTTGATATTTTAAAAATTGTATTAATAGTTCCATACTAAGCATTTCAATCCATAAGCAAATTTCGAAAAATATTTTAAGATTTCTATTAATAAATGGTGCAGTATATTAACTAAAAATAGAATATAATGAAAAAGAAATTCTTTTATGACTGGTTTTTATTAGTGTAATCGCCATTAGTGGCTAACTGCCTCGCAGAGATTTCGGTATATCGCTATTTCAGTCAAATTCTTTAAATATCACTTCATGTCCGCGATTCCATCAAATTGTCTGGCATTAAATTCTTTTATTTTAATTGTCTTATTTCTTGTTCATTATATGTGTGAATTTTTCTGATGATCGTTCCCATGATATCTCACTGCCATTCAATAATAAATTGGCAATTCATCTCCTTCTAAAGTTCGAGATATTGTAGCTTCGTTTTTTTTCTTTTCGTCTTAAAAACTACATAAATATTAATTTTTTTATTTATTTAGCTGTTAAAAATGGAAGAAACTCAAATTAGTAAATATTTGATGAAACAATGTAAACAGTTTGGACTGTATATGGATAAGATAATCTATTATTGAAAATTAGTCAAAAAATATATTTGAGAAATCACCGAAATTCAGAAAGTTTTTGAAATGTTATAAAAAAAGTATCAATATAAAAACAAATGTTCAAAGTTTTAAATGTTGTAAAAAATTTTTTGTACATTAATATTTACAGTAATATATTATGTACAGTAAGCTATCGCAGAAAAATAACGATAATCAGTTTAATTTTTAATTTAGTAAATTCTGAATAAAATTAAAATAAATATCTCCGAAGTATACATTTTCATTCTTCAAGTATGTATGTGTCAAATTCTGTATCTGTAGGTCAAACGATGGCTTGTGGAACGTTAACTACCACACACACGCGCGCGAGTGCACACACACACACACACACACGAGCGCGCACTCACACACCAATATTCATCATTATTATTAGTACAGATAGAGGTTAAAAAGTTAAAAATACAAGTAATTTCCCTTTTAACGAAAAATATTGACTTCAAAAACAAATTGTACAATCTGAAGCAATGCCACAGTAACTTAATTTTTTTTTTTTAGTTATATTGAATATCATAGTATAACAGTCCCCAATCATTCATAAAACACTATAACACGAGCCTAATATCTTATTTCTTAATGATAAAGATTGACATGCATTTCTAATTTTAAAAATAAGTTTAAATAAAGTAATAATTATTTGACATGCTATATGGATTATTAAATGCAATTCTGAAAAAAATATGCATCATAAATTCTTATATATTCTTACTAATCATCTTTCGAAAGACTTTTTGTAACCCTTACACGAAAAATAGAAATACATACATTTGTTTTATAGTCGAAACTGACATAAAAATAATAACTGCTTTAAATAAATGAAGACAATATACAAATTTATTTCGGGGAAAAATAACAAGCTTTTCAGAAAATAATAAAAGTTTTGTTAAAGAAAAGACTTGAAAGAAAATGAAATTATGAAATGCTATTACAACTTTTTATTGCTTTAAATATTTGACAAAAACATTTAAAACAGATATTCAGCTTGTATTCAAATATTAATAAAAAATAATATATCTTGTGCACTGAAAAACATGATGAAAAAAAAACTAATAAATTCGAAGAAAAATGAATTAAAAAATAATTTTAAAATAAATATTTTTATAAACTTGATATGAACATCGCTTTACGCAATATTTGCTAGAAATCATTTCCTTCAGAACATAGAAAAACCTCCACGAAATAAATTCTTCTTGCACATTCTGCAATATTGATGCTGCAGAGAGTCATACATGCCATAGTAATGCGATTTGCGAAATCTGCTATCGCGGATTCTGTTTCTGAGACATTTACTTTTAAGTAGCCACAAATGGAATGTAGTCAGGGTTCTAAATCTGGCTGCGACGAGGACAGTGCACAGGGATCTCCGAATCATATGATATTTTTTCAGCGGATATTAGTCAGGAATGTATGTGGATGAAAGGAATTCTGACCTGGAGCATCAACATATTAAAAGCGCATTTTTGACAAATCCCATAGCAAAAAAGACTCCTGAAAGTAATGAGAAAAAAAAACTTGATAAAATAACTGTATATCTTGCAGCCGTTGAAGTTTCATTGAAGAAAGATCATTCAGTAAGTCATATCACACCATTTATTCTCTTATCAATCGTGGTGCCTAATTCTTTTTTTTACGAGAACTGTTTCAAACCAACTAAAGTTGTTGTTGCAAGTCATAAACATTTTTGAGTAAAAGACAAATTTGGGTTAGCTTCTTTTTTGTCTGAAATATTCCTAAACCTAATTCTCAATATTTTAAATAAAATATATTTTATTTAGATTTAATTTCAATTTCTGGGGGACACAGCTGCTGCTGAGGCGATAAGTTTTTATTCAAACACGAAATATTCTGATGAATGCCCGGATAAGCATCCCGATTTCATTTTAAGTGTAATGAATGCTCAGTTACTCTAAGTTTGGATTTTTAATTTGTTTCCGTACAAAACTAAGAAAATGGATGTTACTAATTAAAGATAAATAAGTTATAATCTTTGCATATATTATTTTTATATACATTTATTCCCCATGGTTTTATGCAAAAAAAAAAGTTTATAAAAGGATTGTTTCATTTTTTAAAAATGAAATAGTATATAGGTGGGTAGATATATTAATTTATTAAAGCCCAAAATATTTGTATTTCTTATTTCTCACTTATGTAACCACTTTCAGATAAAGAGTGATAGATGTGTTTATTACCAACAGTTTCATAAAATACATAAAATGATTAATAAATTACTGATCATTTCTTATTTTATAATATCATTCATTAAGATCTATAAAAGTTTGAATAAAACACAAAAAATGAGACTAATTTAATATTTTTTAGGAACTAATTACATTTTTCAATTCTTTGCAATGAGTAGCTATACCTCCGCATGTCAAGTAATTAGAAGAAATTTAAAACTAATAACATATTAATAACACTTTTAATTTCCACATGATCTATCAAGACACGAAATTCTTCAGTTTAAATCATCTGAAACTCTTGGTTTCATTATTCGATTCATTTTAATCCTTTAAAAGAGATCATTTATTGTTCAAAAATTCAGTTTAGCATTTCTCTAAATACGCTTCATTCACCAAATTGAATAAAAATTCGTACATTTTTCTTCATTACTTATAATGACTCAAGTAGCAAAAATTATAATTCCTTATTTCATATGTAAATTTTCTCGACTTCAAATAATACACATGTTTCAAATATTTAAGAAATTAGCAAATGGATTTGAAATGAAACTGAATTATAAAAGTGATTCAATTATCTTTTATTTGTGTTTGCGCCTCTCTCTATCCTTCTTTATTACGGCATCTCCAATTTTTATCAGAAACAGTTTCTATTTTTCAACTTCCTGATAAAAGCACATTTTTTCCTAACATAAAGCGATCACAAACAGATAACTGAAAATCGACTGCCCTTCATGTTAGCGAGGGTGAGAAATGAAGAGTTTTCTTTTTCCTTTACTTTCAAAATTTGTTTTATTTCTAAAGCCATTTATTTCCATGCATTTTCTTCAGGGCTCTTCATTTGCACATTTATCGAAGCTTTGCGAAATGATTGAAATTGTTTTTGGACATCAGTATTATCAATTATTAGATGGATGATGGATGATGCTTTGGATTATTAGATTTTAAATAAAGAATATAGATTTTGGATATCAAAACCCACTCAAATTATTTTTAATATCCTAAACAATAAAATACAGATTGAAAGAAATTGGATGAACTATGTGCTAGTTCAAACATGGTTGTAGTATTTTTAATAAGACGATTATAATCTCCAAAAATGACTAGCTTGATATTGGAACAATTTTGAATCTAAAAGAGCAGTTTATTCGCTCATCCTTCCTTATATAAGAAAATGTGAATAGTATAAACGTGTAAAGTAAAACGGATTATATGAATGAAATAATATAATCCAACGAAAGGGTCCGGTTTCTTTATTTAAGATATATACAATCTGATACACGATCCTTTCATTTGCGTTCACATTTTTATCTAATGTTTTGGATAAAATCATTCAATTGAAGATGAACATTTCGTTTGAAGGAGAATTTAACAAATTATTTTCAATTACAGATTACTAGGATTTTGATAAAGATATTCTTAAAATTCATTTTGCAATTCACAGGAGTCACTTGTATTTAAGTATTTAGAGCATCGCATTTTAAGGGATATTATTAGATTTAGTTCTGGAAGCTTTTTCTAATTGTGGAAGGATGGCTTACATAAGAGTTCAGTGGAAATCCTAAGAGACATCTTCTTTCATCATCATTTAAAGATTCCTATTGTTATTATTCGATGAATAACAGAATGTTTTAAATAATGAATCACCCATTTTTAAAACCTTTTCTTATATTCATTTCTCGACTTTTAATTTTCAATGCTTGTCTACTGGTTATTCAAAGGAACCTCACGAAAGATTAAAAAAATGACACACTTAAGTATAAAATTCATATGACAGGGTATAATTTTACTTTTCTTTATTTCCTTATTAAATGCTATGCAATATAACATAGGTCAAATTTGTAAATAACAATGCTAACGAAAAGTGCGTATAATGAAATGAATGTTATATCATAGCTTATCGACTTAAAAAGTCTTGTTTAGAACCATTTTCTATATAATCATATTTTTTCCCCAACACTGCGGTCAGTCACCAAAAGGACTCCACCTTGAATTGCTTTGCACGCTAATAAGGTCATTTCATGTTAAGGTCTTAACATGTTAAATTTCTTATAAATATTTTTTTCTTTAATGATAAAAAGAGAAACTGGGAGCATCATTATTAAGGATAAGAAAATATTATATTTTCTTTAATTGAAGTAAAAATAATGACTTATCAAAAATAAATTTTTTAAGAATCTCAAATTAATTTATTATTTAGTATAAAAACCATCTCTTTATTTAATAAATTATCATTAAATAAAGGAAACTCTCATGACACTCGACTATTAGTACATATTCTTTCTAAGTAAATATAATTCTATCAATAACAAATCAGGACTTTTTAAAAGATGAAACAGATGTAGATAAGTAAAATGGTAATTTGAATTCATAAACAAATTTATTCAGCCCTCTTAACATATATAAAATGTGTATTATATAATATGTGTATTATGAAATGTGTATTATTTAATGAAATCTTTTCTATTAAGAGTATTGGCAATGCAAATAATTTTCGAAATATGAGATTAGAAAATAATCGAATCGGAAATCGAACGTCATTCTTTCTCCAGATGTTTATATTTTTCGAAATTTATATAAAAAAGGCATTGAATTATTTGCAGATAGAAATATTAACACTGGAAGTTTAAAGAAAAAATTAATCGAAAATAAAAGAATTGTTTCAATTTTTCATCAATTTAAAATTCTTTTACATCTAAAACCTTATATGATTTGAATAAATAACATTTTATGAATAATCCTATGTATATTTTTTTAAGTGCATTTAAAATAAAAATAATTGTTAAATTTTTATTATTATTACGTAGAAAGGAAAATGTGTGATTATTTTGATGTACTTGTTGAACAGCTTATCCAAAAAACTCGTTTCATTCATATATGGTGTTAAAAACGATTAGAGTAAAAATACAGAAGCGTACAATTTTGACATTAATTTAACATAAATTATTAAAATGTATTAAGAAAGTATGAATTAATTCAAATAAAATTTTATAGTGGCATGACTTTAGTTTATGGTTCTATTTGAAGTATTAATTCTTTTGGATAAAATAAATATAGAGATGATGAAATAAGATATCGAGGAAAAATACAATTTTGTGCAATTGAATTCGTTATATATTTTTTTTTCTCATTGCATTATCTGCATTATTTAAAGCAAAATGTAACTTCAATACATTACACAAAGTGTAAGTGACAACACTATATCCCCTATAAAAGCATCCCAAATAGTAAATAGGTGTCCATTTTAAATAATTTTCCCATGTTTGGGATTCCTTATGATTACTATTACTTTTATGATTCAGAAATACGGACAAGTTAATATTCAACTTTTTAAATTTCGAATTCTACCCGCTGGAAAGAGTAGCTTTGACGTGGAAGTTTTGCATTCTCATATTTTTTAATTTGCTGCATTTAATAAAGTTGCTCATTGTATCAATGGTTCATTTATTTGATCCTACAATCAAATACATTCTAAAACAAAACTGTTATGTGTTTGAGATTTGCTTATTGCAGTTGATGTCAGTTTATGAAGGCAATTTGCGTTATGTAATGATTATATTTTTATTTAATTAATAACTATCATTAATAACAAATCGAGTATATAACAAAAAACATTTTTAAACCGTACATGTTTAAACAAATTGCTTCATTTTTTATGTTTTTATAATTAAGTATTTTTGCAATGCGTAATATTTGCAAGTACAAAATATTATCACTACTCTTCTTGAGACGATAAATAAAAAATTCCTCTAAAACTCAATTAATATTTACCTTGCAGAAAATAAGACTTTCGATTTTAATATTTCTAAACAATAATATTTTTAAACAGCAATCAGGGGCTAATTAATATTTAACATTCATAAATTAACTTCACATTGAACGTTTACATAAAGTCACATTCTCTGCAATAAAAGTATAATTCCATTCAGCTCGAGTGCATGGCAACACTATTAAATATTCCCTTCCCATACGTTAACTTCTTCATAAGTTGTCAAGAACTCAAACTCTTTGAACTTATTATCAAAGAACTCAAAATCTTAATTTAACAACAATAATACATAAATACTAAAATATAAGAAAGGGGAACAAAAAATAATCAATTACACATAAAAATTCAAAAATTAAAGACAGTTAAAATAATAATTTTAAAAAACAGTAAAAATCGACTTTAAACGCGCGCAAGTTTTTATCAGCATAATTGAATTTTAAACTGAGAAATTATTTAAAAAATTTTCAGACTGACATTTTTGGAAATAAAATCAGAAATTCTATCATATTGAATAAATAATTTTACGAGTCAATTTTATCTTATACAGAGCACCAGTTCTCATTACATGTTATCAGATTCATGTCTTTTTTCTTATATGTCCTTGCAATTAAGAAGAGACAAATAAAAGTAAAAGTAAAACATTTAGAAATCCATTAATATGTAATAACACTAAAACAGCATTCATTTAAAAAAGCAAATTCAGCGATTTTTCTGCAAATAAAGTTTATAATTCCTCTCTCTTTGATAAAAAAAGTTAATTTATCTTCCATTTTACTCATATTAATGCCTAAATCGATTAAATAATCATTCATTGCATCAAACAAAAATCATTTATAAATTTTATTTCATTCACTCGATTCATTAGATATATTGGGTAATATCTCATCCAAAATGTATTAAGTCACTATGAAATTTTCTTCAATCAATTTAAAAGTCACTAATTTATTTTTAAATGACTGTACAAAAATCATATCAAGTCAAGACATCAGGAATGAAATTCAAATTATTATTCCACTGACTGAATGATAAAACATTATATATTCAGAATTATTCATATAATGATTATGTAATTTCTTTCTTTTGTTACATTAACAGATATTACATATTACGTTTCAACAATGATTTTTTCGCACGTAGTAGCTTTCCAAAACTGCATTAGAGTCAATGAGATATAAAAATTAATATATTGCAATTAAACTTAATATAAAATAATTGCATATCATGACATTTCAAAAATGAGATTTTTGCAGGAGATAGATTATACATTTAATACATAGTATTATAACGGTGAAACCACAAAAATATTTTACATATCAAATCATAAAAAATACATTAATATAAATAACAATTCAAATGATAATGAAAGATGTAAATACTGTTTATGTCACTCAGAGAGATAAAAACTGCATCCTTGCAATAAAATTCAAATCATTCTGACAGGGAATAAATGATAGCATTTCAAAAATTCCATCCATTCCTCCCAAAATCAAATTACGCATCCCCTCCCTAATTTTATCAACACAGAAGACACGCTCAAAATAATATTTAAAAAATCTCAAAGCTCTCAAAGTCATCGTCACCCTCATAATGAAAGGAAGCAGAGTAGAAAGGCAGAGACCACTTACCCGGTTCTTTTTTCGCGGCCACTTTTCTTGCTAAAGTCACTCAGAATCCTCGCCGAAAATAAAAGAAGGGGAAAGAAAACTTTTTCTCCTCGCGAGAAAAATCGAGGAGAAAGTGGGAAAAAATGAAGTGGAAGTTCTAAAAAGAAGGAGGAAGGGGGAAAAAATCTAAAGAAACCAACCACCTGTTGTCGCGAGGAGAGAGTTCTTTGGAGAAATTTTCAGAAGCCGGAGATTCGAAGAAAGAGCATGTAGCTAATAGGAAGACCGAAGCAGTTGTGAGAGAGTTGGGTTCTTCGGGAGCAGGCCTACCCCCTTACACCCTACCGCCTCCTCCAAAAGGTCTCCTCTTGCTCACGTGCAGAGTGACGTCATAGGACTGTCGTTTCTATTCGAATTTTTACTCCTCCATCTTATTTATTTGGTTTTATATTATTAAGTAATTATTACATAAATTCCAACAGTTTAAAAATTCCAAAAATGTTTAGTAAATTTTTAACAGAAAATGAAAATCTAGCAAATCCTAAAATCCACCTTGGGACGTCGAATTCCTTATGATTATCTTGAAAAAAATTCAAGGAAAATAACTGAAACAATTAATATTTTTTTTAGATGTTGTCATTATGTCCATCGTATTAAAATTGTTAGGAATGCCAAATTAGCTTTTGAAAAAATTTAATTTAAATCTCTCCAAAAGAATTCAGTTCATTTACCTATATACCTCTGTTTGAAAGAGGCAAATTCTCTCTCTCTCTTCATATATCTTTATATATATATATATATATATATATATATAAGAAATCAGTATGCAATCTAAATACTGAAATTGCAATTCTGAAAATCGATCTTCATTGAAATTGAATGCGTCCACAAAAGGGTTGGAGCAAAAGCATAATAGATGTGATGGCATTCCACGAGAAATGATAATGATAACTTAATTTTTTTAATGTCAATTTATCAATAGAAAATGCCTGAAAATATGAAGCTAATTTTTCCATTTTTTTTTAATATTTACAACTGATAGAGTTTCAGATCACAATACAACAATAAAGTTGTGAAATCACATAAGAAACAATACAGGTTTCAAGTACTTTATAATTTTAAATATTACGTGATATTAGGAAATGTCGTTGGGCATTACAAAATATTGTTAAAATATTTGATAAATTTTACATTTTATGATATTTTAATACTAGAAAAAATATCATAGTGAATTATTTTAAAAAAATTAACAATATTTAACACTATTATAGTAAGCAAATAAAATGGGGTAATCTAGATTTCCCTTAAAAATGTAAATTACCATTTAATGTTAGTCACAAACTTGAATAGGTTTGACCTGCGTTGTGAATGTATGGTTATTAGAAGTTGCCAATAAGAATTGAATTAACTCGGAAATAGTTATTTCGATTTTAGTTGTTAAGTTTCGTGAGTAAAAATTTTGTTATTTCTGAGATGTTTTCTGCATTCATTTGATTAAAAACGGATACCACCTCAAGGGAGCATGCAAAACTAATTTCTCATGAAGACTATTTTTAATTGACTGTGAATGATATTCACTTCAGTGACCGGTGTAAACAAACTAAACATATCAAAAAAGTTCGTTTTGAAACAAAACATCTGAATTGTAGACTTTATAAAAAAAGGCTAAATGTGAAAGAAAAACTGAAAAAAAATAGCATTAGGAACAATAAAATTCTATACTAAAAATGAATCAATTTATTAATTAAGCGGTCACAGAACTTCAATGATGTATGATTTTATTCTAATTATTCAGGAATATCTTTCAGGTGTATAAATAGAAGCTTGTCAAAAGACAAGAATATCAAAAGGGAAATAAAATTTTATTTATAATGAAAAAATAGTGTTTTTATTAGCTCAAGGAATAAATTATTGATTTTTATGTCAATAGGAAAAAATGCAGTAATCAGGAATACAAACTCATTTATTTATACAAAGAAGTGTTATTCAAATACTATCAATGTAATAACTTTAAATCATCATAACAAATATTTTTTTTTCTCTTCGCAGAAACTCTTATTGGAATCTCAGATTCTGTTCCAAGGTTAATGAACAAGTACTAACAATAAGAAATAAAACAATAAATTAGAAATAAAAATAATATAGAAGAATAGAATAATAAGAATAAAAACATTATAGAATTGTTCGATTCTTGGAAAATTTTGACGGTTGATTTGAATTTTTCAATATGAATTAACTACATATCATAATTCACAATGAGTCAAATGTTTTCTTTTGGAAAATTAAATTAATTTGTGCATTTGTTTTAGAAATTCAGTAGCCTTAAGCTTCAGAATATTTGAAGTACGTTTTGAAACAATACTTCGATAAAATGAAATATACATTCAAAGAAGGTGTGCAATAAAAATGCTATAAAAGATCCTGCAAAAATTAAATAAAAAATATATGCATTAAATTAGACCAGTTGATGCCAAAAAAAATTCATCAAATTATTTTTACCAAATGAAATCATAATTCATATTAATACATATGTGCAGAAATATGGTTAGTTAAATTTTTAAATTTAGAGAAAAGCATTTATTTCAAAAATGCAATTTTTTTTTCACTACAAAAAAAGCCACATAAATAGTTGTCTAGTAAAAGACCATGCTATCACCATGACTTAAAAGAAATTTGGTAATTATGCTTAATATTGACTTGTTGAAGGTTGCAAAATCAATTTTATGGAGAAGGGAAGAGAAACAAAAAACTTGAAGATTTCTCAGAGAATGCCAAGTAAGAAAATGAATTCTTCAATCATATTTGCGTGTTTTCTGAAATAATAACAAATTTTAATAAAAGAAACATTTACGATATATATTGTATGCAATCGTAATTCTAGATTAGCTGTAGAAGAAAATGTTTTTCGAATTGATGGCATCCTTCAAGCAAATGTGTTGCAGATTGTTTTAATAATTACAATCCAAAGGATCCTTATTTTCACGGCAAGGATCAGAGAGAATAAGGTATTATTTAAATTATAAAGATATTGAATACAGAATCAAAAATTTTAAAATGAATAGAATTAAAGTGTGGATGTGTTTTTGTTTAGCTTTGGTATTACAGAAAACTCTTTTACATTGTTATACCCTGAAATTCTCTGGTGGGATGTACAAAAGATCTTTATCATAAATATTCTACCAAAACTACTAAAAGGGAAAATTGTACGTCATCATTACTGAAATAAAATGATCAAGGTAATGTTAACTTTTCCTTTGTGCGTGTGTTTTATCACTCCAACTTTAGAAAGAATGCAACAAAAGGCATGCAGATAAATGAGTCATAGAAAGACTGCATAAAAAGATTTTCTGCTTGGAAGGAATGAATGCAAGTGCATAAAACATAATGTATTCTATTATAGCGCATCTTTTTATTACGGTATATGATTTTTAACAGAATCAAGCTAAAAATCCTTTTCATTAAAAGCTACGCCTTCTTGCGACTGGAATTATATTTTTGCAACACAATTTTATATTTACATCAATAGCTCAGTAACGAATCTTTACATAATTTTTTTTAATTTCTCGTAAACGAATTCTGTAAAGATAATTACAGAACGATCTAAATGCATAAAACATTTTATACAGATTTAGTATCTGAATTGTAGCTTTATTTCAAATTGTGAAAGAAATTCTGGCAAGGTAGTTTCACACGCACGTAAATACAAAGACTGAAGAATGCATCAACTTATATGAATGAATTTTGGTAAAATTCACTTATATTTTTGCAATTTAAAGCATATATTTATCACAAGTTTTATATCTTTGCCGATCCAAGGATTAACCTTTGTCAATATGTCTATTTTTCCTGCATATAAATGCAATATTTCGAGAATTCAAGTACTCGGATAAATAAAATTCATTACAGAGTTTCAGTATGTAATATGTATATGTTTATGAAATTTTAAATAAAATCCGTTGTCTGTTTATCGCTCAGTAATCCTCATGCATGTAAACGTTTTGATATTTTCGGTAGAGTTTATTACAGAGTTATCATGTTTCAGAAAAGAATTTTCAAAATATTATAAATGCAAACAAAATTTTCAGCCAAAAACTTTAAATCCAAGAAATAGTCAAGTTCTTTATTATAATTCTATAATTCAGTTCTAGACAATTATTTTAAAATGTTTTTTTTCGTTCCCAAAGGGTATTGGATTTAAAATAAATCCTTCCATCGAAAAAAGTATTCCAGTTTATTTATTTAACTAAATTAATAGCTTCATATAAAATGAGTCAGAATATGGTGAATTTAACATTTGTCCTTTTTCATTTACTTAGATTAAAATTTTGCATGTTTCCCATGAAATATAGTTCTGATACGACAGAAAATATTGGAAGAAAATTAATAAATACAAAAATGATACGAAGAAGAATTCTTTCGTCCTCTTGAAATTCTTCTCCTCCCATAGATAGATATATATATGCCGAAAAAAAAAGATCCGTAGGCGTATTTTTTTTCTCGTCATTTCGTATTAGGGCCTCATTAATGAAATACCGATCAATGTATTCGGATTTTTTTACTTATTAGATTATTCTTAATTCTAATGAGATTTGCAGCACGGAAAAATAACAAAAAATAACAATATGTAACTGTTTGAGAATAAGGCATTGTTATTTAGTAAAATAGATATTTGTTTCCCTTCGAGATTTTTTTTGTACTTTTCAAATTCTTGTTATATTTTTCGTTATATTTTATTCATCATCCGAAAAATCTTGCATGTTTTAAAAATTAATATACAGTTTTGATTTTCATATTCATATTATCATTTTATTTATGGAATGGGCAAAAGTTTTAGATTAATAATACCCTGGACAGTTTTCGTGACTTTTTAAAGAAAAACTATTCAGGAAATCTGCTTAATAATTTAAAAATAACAAATAAGGCTTTTCAACTTTAGCAAGCGAATGAAATATTGACTTTTAATATAGATTAAATGTATATGGTATGTAAAACGGATTTGAAATTAGTTTATTTATTTTATTCGGAAATACCGATAAAATGAATATTAGTTTGTAATCGGAAATCACGAACCTTTAGTATTTTCTTTAATTCAGGTTTAATTACCGTGATTAAAATAAATATATTATTCTTTTTCAAATAAAAGCATTATGAAAGGTGGTCAGTGTATCTCCCAGTTACTCACAAGTCCCGAATACTTGGGTAGGACGGGGTACTTACTTGATCCAGCATAAATAGCCATGATCACCATCCTCTTAGTTGCGCTTGCAGCATGATGATATAAATCCTCAGATCTGTGCAATTATTGCATATTTTTTCACAATAATAACCGACAAAATAATGCGCGTTGCCATCTTTTATGTTATCCTGATCTATATCCGTGAATTTTTTTTTTCGTTGGTTCTATCGAAATTGCAATTATGAAGACAGAAAATTAGATTCATCAACGGCTGTTTTGAAAATTGCACAGTTTCGGTTTAAAAGGAATCATACAATATGTAATATTGACAAATGTTTTAAAACTTCTAAGTATGCAAGGAAATCTATAAGAAACTGAAGGAACGGTTTCAATACGCATGATATGTTGAAGAATTTCTAACATGTTATAATAATAATATATGTGTGATAAATGCATTTTCATATTTTTTTTGATTTCGGCACATGAATTTACATATTTTTTAATATCTATTTTATTTTTTAAAATAAAGATGACAACAAGTTTCATTTCTCTACTTCGAACAGTCACGAATCAACTAAATTTATGTTGCTTTTGCCTCCAGACTCTGTATATGAACGGACGCTGGATCATGGTTTCGCTATATTTTTATTAATGGACATGTGCATTTTACGTTTTCCGACATATATAGTAAGCTCAAAGCATTGGTGATCAATAAAGGGCCTGAAGTTTATGATCCGGTGAATTCTGTGAGATGCACAAAGGAAAAATGAATAGAAAAAATATTTTTTTTAAAGTGTGGACACGAATAGATATCTTCCTTATCACTGGTTCAGTTTTGGTCTGAAGGCGGCAATACATGGATATTGCACATGTCATATGAAATATTATTTTAAAACCGAAGGCCTCTTTATATTTTCTCTCTCCCTCTCATTTTTCATGATTTCGACAGGGTGGTTGCAGAATTTTCTTTTAATATAAGCCTTTATATGTGATCCCTGTTTTCATTCCACCCACTGAGTTGTAGGAAAAAATATTTACAAAACTATCTAGCATTGTTTAATACAATTCGTTTCAATTCGAAAAGAAAGTTTTAATTTTATTTTGTAAACAATCTATACCCTAAGGTTGAAGAACTTAATCGGTTTTCGGCATGTGAAAAATTGAAACCATCAAGCCGCACTACCTATAAAATACACTTCTGGTTTAGAGTTAAAAGAACGAATAAATATCTGGTACTCTTCTTCAAAGCGCAAAGCTATCGAGAAAACTGCATTAAAAATGAAGATGTTAATAGTATAAAGAAAAAACGGCAGGAAGAATAATAGATGAGTGTTTCTCGAATTCTAAATTTTAATATTCTTTATAGATTTGAATTTTTAAAACTTATCAGCCACTGGATGAAAATGTTGGAGCCATTGCTCATCGATTCTCTGATCCATTTATGATGAAGTAGGTGTAGTCGCTTTTAATTATTTTAATCGAGTGAATTAACGCCGAACGGTATTCTGCGTCATACTCCTTTAGCATACATAACACAAATCTCACGAGCATCCTCGGCAGTCTGAACACGCCGATTCAATACAAAAACCTAATGGTCTCGAAACTCCGGTTTCTACGCCTTGACAAATGTGGCAAAAATAACAATGTAAACAATAAAATTTGCAAACAAATGGAAGTTTGCTATCGTGCATATCGAATTAAATCAGCATGTAGAACAGCAATATAGAACCTTGTATCCTTGCGTGTTATCTCTACGTGGATTTCAAATTTCAGAAAAAGCCCCGCTCATGTATCATTACTCAAACAATGCAATCGCTCTAGGCCTACTATTTCAAATATCCTTCAAGATTTTGATATAGCAATAAACCCATCGAATGTACTATAGAAAAGTTTAAGAAAAAAAAAAGTCTTTTCTTAGCACCATGAGTTGGCCTGTACCTATTTCTTCCAACGGGATAAAAATGACAGCGTTCAGTATTTAATAAGAAAAAATATAAATTGACCTCACTAATATGAAATTAAAGTAGAATAAAGTAGAATAAAGTAGTATGAATAGTAGTAGTAAATACTTTTAATATATTTGTTGAGATGTGATGTGATGAAAAGGCAGCTCCTTTGTGTTTATTTGCTAAAAAATGTGTTTATTTTCTAATCTGTGTCTTCAAGACCACATTCTATCAAAACATTGACACACACGACTTCTTACTAATAGCCTATAATAGCTTCTATATAACTGACTTTCAGCTTCGTCTTCTTGCTTCTTATATGCAAACATTTTACTAACACATACTTATTTCTATATTTATACCTATATCTATGTGCGCTCTTATCAAGCCGTTATAAAAAGAAAACTAAAAGAAGAAAGAGATGATATTTGCGATTATATGTCTTACATATGTAAGTAAATATTAATTAAAATATTCTCATAAAATACGGCAATAATTTTCCTGGAGGAAATGAACGAAGCCTTTTCCCAAAGGGGTCAAAGTGACCCCTTGGTATACCTAGTGTTAATAATGATGATATTGCTTCTCACAATTTTGGAAATAATTGTAAACAAATTCTTCATGTGTAAAATCCCTTCTCTTTTGTTATGGAACCCCTCAGCAAATACAATTATTGGTAGCGATAAAAATATGCATGATTTTACACACAAAAAAATTAAAACTCATTCTTCGGTTGAAAGATTTAACTAGAAAGCAATTCTCCGGAGAAAGCGAGATGATTTCACCTCTGGCGAAAGAACAGAGTGCTTTTTCGAGTAAACATCCCATTTTATCATAGTTATGGAAAAGACTCTTGAAGACTCTTTCTCATTTCTCACATTTGACAACTGACAGATGTATCTTGCTTACGAAACATAAATAGAAAGAATCTCTGCAATGAAAGAAACATTTGAAGTTTTCCAAACGATCGAGGATTTCATTCCGAATTGAACGAACAAATCAACTGCAACTTGCAATATTTACACAAAGGAGAAGAATTAATAAAGAAGGAGAAATTCATCTTGCCCTTCAGTAGCATTTTTAGATTTTTTTTTATCCAACTTGATTTGTCTCATATTTGCAAAGAAGCAATTTTGATACAGGTTTTTCATTTACTTTTTAAAATCGTGAAGTTCAAAAATTATTAAAGTTTCTGTATTCCTGATGGGGATAGAGTATTATGATAATTCCGGAACTCAATGACCAGTACATTGGTTAATATTACTTCATTTGAAAGGCTCAATATGAAATTTAAAAAAACAAATATAAAAATTATAATAAAAATGTTTTAAAAATTAAAATAATATAGAAATAATAGAAATACTTACTAAATGATGCTTTCTTTAAAATGCTAAAATGTAGAGACATTTTTTTTTCCTATCGAAATTCTTGATTTAAAGCAAAACTCGAAAATGTTAGATTAGCATCAGATAAATTAGATTTTTCATCGCGTCACAGGTATTAATTTTTAATATAAATTTGCGAATGTTTTCTTTTGATATCCACTGCGGCTTAATATTCTTATCGTATTAGTTTTGACATCTAAAATATTTTTTGGGTTTTTGTTTTGCCCTTCACGATTTTGATGAAAAGATTCTTTTGCCTCGTAGCTTACCAACATATGCGAGTTTTTTTTAAAATTTTTAATTGCCTTCATTGTCTGTTCTTCCATCTATTTCGAAGTTGCTTATTTTTTTATTAAAAATTAGCTACTAAGAAAAGAAGACAGAATTATAAGAAAATTATTTATGACCGATGCAACAAATCATACATTGTAATATCCATAAAAGTCAGAACGGTTTTTTTGCGTTGAACATATATATTTCACAATTTTAAGTAGCCCCTGAACATTATGGGATTGTAATTTAGATGATGAGGACTATAAATGAGTAGGTATCCTATTCTCTAAAATTTCACAACCTGCAATTCTAATTTATTTGACCCAAGAAACAGCGAGATTGACCGTTCTAAAAAATTCTTTCCATAAATGTTGAATTTCGGAAATACTTAACCGATATGAAATGAAAAAGTGTATGAATCGCATTTAAATAGTCACAGCATTTTCTCCTGGAACACACAGCATTTCATTTGCGTCATATAGTTTCTTCTACCCCTCCCCCCCTTCTAGAATTCGAGCAGATATTGCACAAAATGTTCTTTGGATCACTCGCGTGATACGGGCCAATATTTTCATGAATAATTTTGGACATCATGAAGTTCAGAATTAAGGAATCAGAATTAAGTCTTAGTCTGAGAAAAAACTTTAACCCTTTTTTCGAACTTTAAAAAAAAAAACGATAGTAAAGAAAACCATAACTGATAAAAATACAATTTTTTGAAGAAATATGCAGATTGACTGGCAAATCAACTTTTAAAATATTTTGTTTACAAAAATGAATACTTTCACAATTTTGATAACAGTAATATACGTCAAATTTTATCTACGTACTCCTTCGCTTTATAGATTACTAGCCGCCTTTGGCGACCAGCCGGTTCGCCAGTATTACCGCTCGCTACAATTTTCAATTAAATATTTTAAGTAACTGGTCTCTTAAAGGATTCTCAAACAAAACATTTTTAATCTTCAAATTTTGATAGTCATACCAAACTTATATTGTTTGGATCGTTTCGTTCAATTTACTATATATATTTTGCTAATTTGTTGCCATTTCCGGTAAAACTTCAACTTTAATTAAAAATGTAAATGACGAAATTGCAATTAATATTAAGATATTTTTTAATAAAACCAAACGTTTTATTTTGTTAATCATCTTTATTGTTATTAATTAATTATTATTATTATTGAATATGAGTATTGCAAACAGAATCGCTCGGTATTTAAGTCTTATGTTAACTGCAAAATATTTTTCATAGTTTATGTAATATCTCAAACAATAATTGAACAAAAATTTCTGAGATTCAGTATAAAATTCAGTTTTTAGTTTTGCTTTCAAAAGGATTAAAATGAAATCAATAATAATATTTTGTTCCTGCTTATAAATATATTTCAAAAATTATGAAGTCTAAATTTAATGCAGTAAGGTATCATATTCTGATAAATATTCTGGACACACCAAATTTTAAATAAATGAATGAATGTTTCTATTTTCCACAATCAACTAAGACTTATTTATGAAGTTTTAAATGTTAAAAATTTAGAAAAACTCACCATTTTCATAATCTTAGGCCAATTAATCTTCAGAAACCTGCGCGCTTATTGGCGTATTTTCTTTGAAACGATCGATGAAAAATCTAAAATTATCCTTTTTTTATTGAATAGTGATATTCAAATCTTCATAAATCAGTCAGTTTAAGTGATTTGAAATTAACTCTTAAAAGTCAGTGATTTAGTTGATTGGAAATTAACTCTATGACCACCATAAAATCTGTGCTTTCTCTTTCGGTGTATGCATTCTCCTTAATATCCGATCGAATAAAACATCACATACAAAAGTACTACATAGAAGAAACACATCAAAAGTAAACATAACATTTCAATAGTTGCCAAAAACAAAAGAGAGAAAAATGCAATTAATAAGCAGACGATATTTAGAAAAGTACAGATATTTAGACTGGAAAATGAAATTATCTGAAATTAAAAACACGCGCAGACGATATTTACAAAAGTAAAAATATTCAAACCTGAAAAGGAAAATATATGAGTTATTCCATGAATAAATGCCATAAGTTTGTTTACATCTTCATTATTTTATGAGTCATTAAATATCAAAATGGATCGGGGACTGAATAAACACCCTATATAGAGAGTGTAAAAGATCATAAAATAATTTTTCTTGAATTTATTTTTTAGAAAAAATAATATTTCATATTTGTTTCATTTCTTACATACACTTGCCGAAAATCATAATTTTGCATATTTCATTTCCAAAAAGATTTAATTTATTTTCAGTTAGAGCTTTAATCAATGTGATGGCAACACTTTGAAAAAAGCTATTTTTTTCTCATAAATGCGAAACGTGCTTAATCCTCATTTTTATTTTTGACGAAAAAAATTATTGAAAAACATAGTTAAAATATTTATTTAAGAATTCATTAAAAATAGAAATTTAATTTTAAGATTAAAACAGTAGTATCCTTTAAAAGATAAATGTTTTATCTTTAACTTCATGTAAAAATCTTTTTTGTGAGGTAATATTTTCGGCAGTTATAGCAGAAACATGTCAAAATTTCGCTTAATTTTTAAATAAATAAAATTCTAGTTAAAAATTCGAAAAAATAACCCCCAGGTGCACATTCCCGGCCTCCAAGGTATACACGTGCCAAATTTGGTAGCTGTAGGTTGAATGGTCTGGTCTGTAGAGCGCCAACACACACACACACACACACACACACACACATTGAGCTTTATTATTAGTATAGATTTATAGTGTACATTAACACACCAGAATTTCAAAAAGTATTCCTTTGCATGAATTGCGAATTGGCGGAATCCCTCGATAATAGATAACATTTTATGGTTTTGATTTAAAGGCTGATTATGTAATTTCTGCTTTTTAGCTCGTTACATTTTTATTTTGATTACATTTAAATGTTTAGTACACAATTAGTAATTTCAAAAACAGGTTGTTCGGGTACTGGGAGGTTTAAAACGCAAGTAATCCAAGTTTTCAGGTCCATATTTTTGACGCAATCATTTCTCATTGTTATAATAATAACAAGGAATTTCAATAATTGTTATAAATAAGTTGGAATAATTTCTCTTCTTGTCTTCTCATACAAGTAAGTAAAAATTTATACTCGAAAGTAACAAATTGTAAAAAGGTTATTAGGCCTTTTTTTCTTAAGACAAGAAATTTAGTTGCGGTTTATATATTACAGAAAGTTCGCCTAAAATAATTCTTTGCATTACACTTTACGTTAGAAATTGTACAAAAATTGTTTTAAATAATATTAATGAAAAAGAAAAGCCATTCGGAAATAGAAAAGAACTTCTATACGAACAAATATGCTGATCATCAAAGTATAGTGAAAATCAGTACCAGGTACTTTTAGTACACACTAGACACTCCCGGTGCACTCTCGCCTTTTATTTCGTTTTGGAAAATTCACAGCTTGCCTTCTTAAGAGGTAAGAAAATGCCCATTTTAAGAAAGTAAAATAAATGAATAAAAATAAAAAGTAAAAAAACAATTTAAATATTAATTTTTTTTAAAAAATTGTTATTTTTCTTCAAATTTGGCTTTTGATTTTAGTAGCTATTGAACCATTTTGAGTGTAGAGCATCTTCAGATTACAAATCAGCAGAAAAATGCTACGTTCTTCACTTTGTCCTTTTGGATTTGAAAGACAGAGAAGCGGATTCTGCAGAAATTCCCACGGACATTTTTTTAAATTAAAAATTAGGATCCAGAAGGAAGTTTTAAGAGCAAAAAAAGAAAAAAAAATATATATATATATATATATATATATATAT
>JAPMOR010104843.1:2428876-2440511 GCA_026543865.1 Argiope aurantia
CATAATAGCTTCTTTGAATGATTTCATTTTGATTTAAGAAAATGTAAATAGATTCCCGTCTCGCTTATCGACACGACAGTTATTGTATTCCTATTATGTATCTTTTTGAGGAGCAGAGGCCTTCAACAAAAAGCACGAAAATGTGTCTGTTTGTATATATATGTATATAGTTTAAAAGCCATCTGAAATATCAATGTGAATTTTTTTTACTGCTATGATAAATTTGAGGATTGTCTTCACGCAGAACATTAAATAGCCCCGTGTAACACTTAAGACAAAATGAACATTTTAAGATATTATTTGTATATAACAGCAAATGCAAGTCATTTTCAGTTGCTTTGTTTAAATAGTGAAGTGAGCAGATTAAAAATACGACATCTCACCAGAGATATGTGGAGTGACAAGCAGAGATTTACTTGTCATCCATTTGTGTAGTAATGCACGCCCTCTGCAGCACGACTTGCGAAGCTCATTCCATACGCTGTGAGTGGAGCGGAATGACATCTCAAAAAAGGAATCGCGGCGGATGTTTGAGAAATGGTGGCGATAGTTGCCAGTTTCATAAAATAAAAAATTTGGATGAAATGGTGCAGAGGTGAATTTGAATGAATGAAGTGTGCTATGGAAATGATATCCTCCTCAGTTTGTATCATGGCTGCTCATTACTGAAAAAGGACATCATTTCGATAGTTCCGCAGCTATTAGCAGCTTAAATTGTGAAAAAAAATCCTTCTTTACATAGCTGCTGTTTATAAAATTTTCTATCGTATCAACGATTTTCTCTTACAGCTCTTACTGCTATTACTCAAAGGGAAACCCATGATAGAGGTCTTCCCAAAAGTTTATCACTTGTTACTCTCTGATAGAGGTCTTATCTCTCTCCCTCCCCACTGCTTACACTGGAGACATTGGGTGAGGCCGCGAATGCATTGCACACAAACGGCAAACAACAGTTTTGCAATACATATATTTGGCCTGAATATGTATCGAATGTTTGGCTTGAATATGTATTAATACGCCATTTGGATCACTTTCTTAGGATCGACATTTGATTCAGAGCTATGCTGATGATCGCAGATGTATGCCGTTCCATTTAAAAGTGACTTCGATGACTTGCATGAGAAATGACTGAGTGACAGATGGTTATTCCCTTGCAGATTTGGTTCAGTATTTGATAAGAATCAAATTTTATTTATTGGGTTCTTTAAAGTTTGAAGATATTGAATTCTTTTGTCCTTGAACAACCAGACTCCCACTGAATATATTTTAATCAAAATGCATTAGACATCTAAACCTTTTGTCTTAAGTACGCATTCCACGTACCAAATTTCATACATTTTACTCAGAGCATTTTAGAGTTATCGAGTTCGAAATGACAAAATTATATTTTTCGAATATTTCGAATATATTGAATGCCAAAATTATATTTTTCTACGTCAGGGCGCACTGAAACCAAGAGATCCGCCAGATTCTTGAATCCGAATGTTTCGATGATTACAATACTTTCTCCATACTTTCTATACAAAAAAGTAAAGAAAAGGAAACTTCACACTCAATATGTTCTGAAAATGTGAAATTCCTCTATGAATGCGTTCTCTCAATAGATTTTAATTATATAGTAATATAAAATGCATGTATTAGCGCACTGTAAAAGCTAGACCGTTACTCCTGGAACTACCAAATACTACAAAGATATAATTGAAAATGTAATGATATAATGGAAAGTGGAAATATGCATCTACTGGCAAATATTTAAGAAATATTTAAAATTAGGCGATTTTTTTTTGAGATTTTTTTCGAGAGAATTCTCGAATATATTACAGCATAAACATGATTTTGTATTATTTTAAAACTAAAGAAAAATTATTGTTTTAGCGATATCAATTTTATAGTCATGCAAAATATCTCTAGATTTTGGAAGCTTTTTAAAAATATTTTTTTGCATCATTTTGAATAACAGATTACACTGTTGAGTTGAAATTCAAACTATTATCATTATTTCATCAACTATTTAATGGAGTGATTTTCGTCTCTTATTGAAAGGTTCTACTTAATATCTGTGCACCTTATTTGATGAACGAAAGAAAAAAGAAGGTGCAATAACGCAGATGCATTGGCTAATATAGAATAGTTCATATGCCCAGTGACCATAACATGTGTAAGGGTATTAAAGTTCCACGGCTTTAATTTTTGTCACAATTGAAATATTTTCTGGGAAGATTTTTGAATATTAAGTTATATATAATATGAATTGAAATGCAAAAAAGAACTCAACCAGTATTGGAGGAGAGAAAGGGGGGGGGGGGGGGGGGGGGGGGGGGGTATTAGAATAAGCAAAATCGGAACGGTTTTTTTATTATTTATAAAGGAATCAATGAAATTTTAGAATTTTTGTGCAATAACTTTCGAAAATAGTTTTGTAAAAGGGATTTTTACATTGTCTTAGAATTTGAAAATATATCTTTTTAATTATACTAATTTAATCTTGGTTAATACTTTCTCTTATTTCTTTCTTAAAAGAATACTTAAACCATTTTCAATATGCAATCTAATTATCATGAATTAAAAATGATTGTGGTCATGAAATTAAAATCTGCTTCATCATTTCATCATATTTTTCCTTTTGCTTAGCGATGATATAAAAAATATGCTCGGGTATTGTGTGTTACAAATTATCGTTCCCATGACAATGAGTTCTGTTACATTTTATTGCCCCTAATTTTCACTATTTTATAAATATTTATTATTAAATTACTTTTCTTTAGTGTAAGCAAAATCAAATAGTTTTCATTCAAGCGCCTTTCTTGTTAAAACTATTTAAAATTAAATTGTATGACACAGGTTTAGAGTTGAAAATAAAAGCAGTATTTGGAGTCTTCCTTTCCTTTAATTCTGATAAACATGCACTTTACTATGATGTTTTTAATTCATTCTTTCATAATTAACAGAATAAATATTTACTGATAATAAACAGAAAATAACTAAATTCAATTGAAATTTATATTATTAAATTCATAGTAAAATTTATATATATATATAAAAGTTCGATTACCATAGCATCACTTTGTGAAAACTGAAAATGCCAAGGAAGTACTATTTTAATTTGATCCATACAAAATAGGCTTAACAAGAACTTTTAAACAATAATAACAACCCTTTATAACATTGCGCTATCTTGTATTCCATTAACATGAGCGCAAACAGAATGTGGACGTCCATTGATTCAACCATCATCTTTCGGCTATTAAACTATTTAGAAGCGTCTCTCCTTTTAAGAAGCGATGTTTTATTTATCTAGGAATATAAAACAAGTCAAACTTAAAACTATAATACTCAATAGGTTGATTCGGACAGTGTTGCTACCATAATTGCTTTCCATTCCTTTCACATTCTTGTCTTTGCTTAATCTAATTTCGCGATGCATTGCGTCCCCTTCGCATGTTGTTATTCTCGAAATAGTTCTCATACCGTCTGAAACATTTTAGAACTTTCCAGATAGGATATTATGATGCAGATAACAGGATCGGTCGTGTTAGAATGAGATTCAAACGGTGCGAAACGAATTACTGAGTCGTCCGTTTCTGATAAATATCATTCGCATGTTGTTGAAAATGGATAAAATGATGGCCTTCAGGTTCTGCAATTTTTGTGCACGCTGATAGAAAAGTTCTATGGTTTCGATTACAAGATCACAAATGTAATGTAAAATTCTGATTTAATCAATAAGAGAAATACACATATGTGTTGAAAGCAAACACATATGTGTACAAACCATCATACCTGCAATAATTTATGTAAAGAGATTATTATTCATTTGAATTTATATCGATTTCTTAGGTGGAATAAGAATTAGAATAATAAGTAAACAGTTGTCATTATTATTAATCAATTAAAAGTTATAAAAAAATTTTAGCTCTTTTAATTAAAATAATTTAAAGTTCCAATTATTTTCTGAATTTTTTTATTTATACAAAGTAAATGCTAAAAAAATATTGTAACCGACAAAGTACTTTTATCGATATTTTGATGAATTTTTCCTTTTCAGTCCTCCATACTGAGATCAATATATTTGTGCCCGCCCATTTGTCTAAAAAAAGCAAAAAACTAAATGTATGAAACTATCTAGATTGTTTCATTCTCATAATTGTAGATATATATAATGAATTTGGGCCAAAACCCTTGGAAGAACGTTCTGTTTGGTGATCTGTCTGTTACTTTGTGTCATTGTCAGATGTTGAATTCAATACTTGTGCCATCCTCAACCTTCTTTTTTCGAATTGCAATGGTAGTTCTCTCCGACAAATCCACGTGCATTAAATTCGTATTTCAACATTTGAAAGAGGTTAAATCTTTTTTAATTAATGAAATTGTTTACATTACTCTTATTTTTAAATCATGTGACTCTGTGTATTGATTCGGTAATGTCTGATACAATGCTCCAGTAAAATTAAATAGAAATCACAAAATTATTGAATTTGGAATATTGCAAGGTCAAATCGTTATCTCAGAAGCCAAAGCCTCATACCGAGATTTGCCAGAAGAAAGTGGTATTTGCAAGTTTCACAGAATGCCTCCTGTCGGTTTGAAAAGGATTGTAAAATTTGAAAATTATAAACACTAACGAGAAATGTATTTCAAAGGCATAACTAAGAATTGAAAATAATATTTTGCAATAAGGAAGTTTTCCATAAGAATTGTCGTGAAACTATTTCAATATATTTTATTATCTTCAAAATAATATTTGTTCGACATTATCATTTTAACATACATTATATTATAATTTTGAAAACTGAATTCTTAATATCATATTTTTTCCCAAATAATTGTTTTCCATCTCTTGTCTCTAATTAATTAACATCTCTACGTTGTATGCAAAAATGGACTTCGACATTCATACTTTTTGTTGGGTTATTTTTTTTTTTTTGCATACATCTTTTATCATTCGGTAATCGTAAAACTGCTTCCGATAAAAATTTACTTTTAACTATATTTTAGCAGTATTTTTGTATTTTCAGAATTTAGTATAAATTGGTGTCTAATTAATTGGGTTTTATTCTTGAAAATATCAGTTTAAATTATCAAAATTTAGTTTATTTTCGAAAACGAAGAATTTGTGAAAAAAATGGGGTCGTTTGACCTACGTTCCCTTTTGCTATTCTCGGAAAATGTTGTAGAGCTTCATTGTTGTCTGTTGATTGCTACTCTGTTGAACGAGCGGGTTAGAAAATTGCAGAAGATGCTATATCGACAGCCGGTGAAAGGAAGAGATGAAAGGAAGAAATGTTTACAGTTAACAATAATATGAATTCTGATTGTACGCTGACTTAGCAGGTGTAAAAATTGTATTTAACTTGCAATGCTGTCATAAAGAGAGACTTATTCACAATAAAATACTTTGAGCAATTTTTATTTATTATGAGTTGTCTAAACATTAAATTGTGATGAATAAATAGAAGAATTCAGCTATTCATATTTTGTAATTTTTAAAAAATAATTATAATATTTTACGTCAAAACATTATATATTAATTATTGCATTTTTAGATTAACAACGGAAGATAATCTCAGTCACATTTAATGATACGGTATAAAATATTTTTAGTGCCAATTCTTAATTTTTTTTGTCACTTGATTTGGCCACATAAGCAATCAAAATGCGTTAATGTGTTACTATAGAATAGTACGATTAGAAACGACACGACATTCACATACATGTGGGGAAAAAACAGAATGTAAAAGTATCTAAGGTCAAAGAGTAATGAAGGACTCCAGAAATGAGTTCATTCTTCCGCATCGTGAGATCTCTTAGCAACGTAGAATTGTCGAAATGTGGAAGACTGAAACAAAATGTATGTATTCTCGTTCTATGTTGACGAACCATGTTTGCTTTGATCTGCAAATATTTAAACATTAGTCTCATAAATTCCTTATTATATCAGCCTTTAACGTTTTCTATTCATGTTTCTGGCGAACAAAACTAATAAGAATAATTTTTTTGATAGACAAAATAAAAAGGGCTGGTAAACCATAGTCATTATTACCATTTTAAACCAATAAAACTATTAACTGTTTTAAATAGCTTGTTAACTACGAAACGAATATTTAAAGAGAAATAGGGAAAACTCTTCGTTCTATCATTTGAGAATCCACCATGAAATTTATTTACAAAGACTAAATAAGATTTTTCAGCAAAAAAAAATATTTATTATTAATTACAAATACCCAGAAGACTGGCTATGACGCCATTAGATCTACAGTCTTCCAATAATTCTGAACTTTAAAGTTAAAAAACTTAAGTGCAGAGCACAAGTCAAGATGAGTAGCATCAAAAATTAGCTGTTGTCTACACAGAGGACATAAGGGAGAGTCACAAAGCCGAAGCCAATACAAGTACGCGGGCAAAGAAGTCATGGTCTCTAGTAAGGCGGAAAAGTGAAGCAGATGCACTAGAAGAATCTGGTATCAACTGCGTATCCTCAAGCAGTGAAGCTCATGGCTTACAGGTAGAGACACACAGTGCTATCTGCTTTATCCAGGAGGCATATCTTATTTTTATGAGGAGTTTGACTGAATGATATAAAAGGCTTTTCAAAGGTCTCAGGAGAAACTCTTGCACCCCTTTTGGCCAAAAAGTCGGCAGTCTCGTTCCCAGGAATCCCGCAGGCAATAAAAATATAATATTATGTTTCTTAGGAAAACAGACAATTTAATTATGAATTAGTTTACTTTCATTTTGAAATTTGTATTATCTTTCTTCTTTTGCCATATGATACGAAGTATTCTGCTTTTAAATAAAGAAAAACAAATGGATTTTACACATCTGCATTGCTTTCAGCTAGTTGCATCCCTTGGCATCTGAATATACACAGCTTTTCAGTCTGATTTGTACTTCATTTTTCTATGCAATGAACAATGCTGGTACGTAAATGGAAAAGCTCCGACAGCGATATGAATTTCTCCTCACTATGTATTATCAGTTGCTAATGGCAGTAAGTCCAAGTCGCCATGAAGGCTCGAGACGAACAGACAAATTAATATTTTACTTAAATCGATTAACTCGACGACTACACAGAAGAAATCAGTCATAACAGTGTATCGTTATTTTGTAAATATGATCTTTAAATATTCTCATCTTAAAATAAAATTTCTTATCATTACTACTTTCTGCTGGAAATTTTTTTAGGAAGTTGTACTACTTTAAATAATTCTGAACAAAATAATGGGTCTAGACTCTACTCGTAAGATAAAACAAAATTATGGGTCCAACTGCTACTCATACATTCACACAAATATTTGCCACAATTTTAAAATTTAAATCAAGCAGAATTGGGGGAGGTACTTATCATTTTTCTCACTATAATGAAAGATCTGACGTTCTTATTGACCACGTGACTCTTTAAATGTTTGACATCACTAGATTTTTTCTCCTATCTTTTAAAATTATTACCCATATTGTCATATTGTCAATAAAATGAGAAAGAATAAAATTACTATAAAGCTAGTTAGCTGTGAGAGTAAATTGAAATTCGAATGGATGTATATTGCGATCGTTAAATCATAAAGTCTGAAGAATCAGAACTTCTATTAATAAAATATCTATAAAGTCCATAAAGGTATTATAAAATAAATTTAATTAGCAGTTTCTAAAACAAGCTTTTATATGTAGTAAAATGGAAAAGCTTCTCTCTTATTATTTTCTAATTTTAATCAATAATTCATAATGCATTATTATTATTATTAAACAATCTTGATATTAATCATTTTTCCCAAATTCATGTATTCCATTATCTTCAATCAAATTCATTTACACTGCTTTTAATAGCTAATTAAATACTGACAATATTAAAAATTAAAAATATTAAGCATTCACGAGTCTACAAAATCTTAAAACTTTAATAAATCTCGAAGTGGGTGTAAATTCAATGACTAAATTCCAACTTCATAAATGTTGAATAAAATAAGTCATTCCACACAAGTGTATAAAAATAGTTCATAAATGAAAGCTAATTTCTTGCTCTCTCATCAGCTTCATTTTGAATTGCATTGTGCAGTCGTTATTTTTTACATGTGAAGTCATATTTCTGCAGCTGAATGAATATAAAAGAGGCAATCATTTTCGGCTGCGGCAAGCATAGGAAGACTTCATCATGGATGCATTATTTATAGTAAAAAAATATCTCCATCGAAATTTCTAAGGACACAATTTCTCATCCCTTTTGGATCAGAAAGGCTGGAACAGGATCGAAGCACTTCTCCGCTCTTTTGTAGTCTGAAGATGTTCGACGCTCAAAATAGTTCGCATAGCTTATAAAATTCTATACACAGAACCCATCCTCGAAATATCCAGTGAAGCGTTTTTTATTCTTGTTGCATTTTCAGAAAGGGCATTTTCTCACCTTTAAAAAAAAAGGGCTTTTAATTTTTCCAGAAACAAAAAAGTAAATAGAATACTGCAGTGAGCAAGACGTGTATTGAAAGTAAACATGACACTGATTTTAACTACAATTTTCTTAATAATACTTCTGACGTTTTATTTTGAAGTCAGTTTGTGTTTGAGAAGAGCTTTACAATAATATTAAAAAAAATAGCTTTTATGTAATTTATTATTCTCAAGAAAAATTACTGAAATAAAGTGCAAAGTATTCTAAAATGAAAAAAAAAATCTCATCTAATTTTTAATATGATATTCTCATAAGCCGAGCACCGCTGTGAAATCGATATTTTTACCCTATAATATTCAGGAAATTTTTCGAAATTTTATTGAATCGCCAAATTTTGTGTGCATTATTGAATACGAAATGATTGAGCTACATTTAATTGAATAACATTTTATACCTAATAAATGGCAAAATTTTTGTCTTGAAGCATTATTAAAATACAAAATGTATAAAATTCGAAATAAATTTTATTTATTGATACAAGCTCTAATAATAACATATATTAAAGCTGAAATTATCACTATAATTAAATGTTGAAAGAAAAATAAATAAAACTAATATTATTATTATCCGATGACAATCCCCTCCTTCAACTGTAAGTGCATTCTCATCTTCTAATTCTATTGGAAGGAGAATGTAAAAATAAAAATACATGTTTAGAAGTCACTCTTTTATTTATGTAATGAAATGTAATAAATATTTTTCCTTAATAAAAATAATAAGCTGTAAAATATTTTTAAAAATATGATACATTATAGAAAGACCTTAGAAAATAAAATTTGCAATAATATTAATTATATATTTTAGTTCCTAAGTTTTTTTTTATTAAAACTTTGTTAATAATCCTGGTAGCTAATGTTTTTGTTTTTAATTTCTGGATTTAGCGTCTCAAATTCTTACTATTTCGCATTAAAATTCTAGTGAGTTTTTACTTTTCAGTGTATTAGTGAAAGCGCTTTACAAAATATTCGATTTCAAATAAAAAATTTCAATATTTTTTCTTTAGTTTTTATTTTCTAATAAATTTTCTTAATATATACGTTATGTAAATAATCACTATGCATTTTTTGAAATTTTTTTGATCGTTATTTAATTTATTGAACAGTTATTTAAATTCGCAAAAAATAATATTTCAAAAATTTATTAATACAAATAAATTAAAAAATTAAAATATAAAATTAAATAGACTATACTGTTATTTACAAGCGGAGGGCACAGGGTTGAAATCTGAGATCGTGAAATCTGAGATACATTTAGAATGTTTATTCGTGAAAATATTAAAACGCAATGGCCAGTCAACTTCAAGAAAATGGTCCTCAAACTTTTGGTAAAGCTTACATATTGATAACTTGACTCCCATCCCGATGATCCCAATGGCATGGGTGTCTAGGAAACCGTCTCATATACGGAAAGTCTGGGTTCGAACCTGGCCAGGATTTTTTTTCTTTTTTAATAACTTTTATTCAATTAAAAATTTACAAATACTCTTAATGTTTTAATTACTAATGTTTCAATTACTGTTTTAATTTAATTAAAAATTTACAAATACTCTTAATGTTTAATATGTTTTTAATTTATTCATTCAAAATAAATATTTATTATCGAAATACATAATAATAAAATTTAAATTTAAAAAGAAAAAATTATAAATATAGATGCATTTTTTAAGCAAAATAAAATTATTTAAATTAAATTAACTATTTACAGATAGTTTCAATTAATATGCTACTTATATTCATGCAAGGATAAATGTTTTTATTATTTTAATACTTAAATTGTAATTTAATATTTAAAAAATAGGAATAAATATAACATAAATCGTGATAATTATGAATTATAAATACTCACATCGTAAAAAAAATATTCAATATTTCTAAGAAATACTCCTATATACATTTACTTATAAGCAAGAACCAGAATGGTAACTATAATTAAAAAATTGGAAACAAAATATATCTCGACATCTTGCACAACTGATAAATGATGATTGTCCACAAGAGCAAGGTTTCTTTAAGAGATCTATGGGGAAACAAACTTCATTTATGTTTAAAAATATCTCTCTTTCATCAGAAAGTTAGGCAGCGTCCCATGCATACCTAATCATCTTATTAAAAATTGGCGATGACAATTGATGGTGCACAATTGATTGAATTTTTACACTATCTACGCAAGAATTTATTTCTTGATCATGTTCGATTAAATAAGAATTTTGTATACGCTTAATACGCTTTGAACCATCTGCCTACGCATTCAATAAATTAACACCTGCTCTCTACTATTTCTTTTGATTACTGCAGTTGGGGATGTTTGCTTAGATATTTAACAAATATCAGCCGCTCCCTTCAATTTTTGATATAAATACAGCTTCGTTAAATTAGAATTAATAATTTATTATTATTAAAATCCAAGAATTTGAAAATTAATTATTTGAAAATGATGTAAGCAAGTTAAATTATCTGTAGCCATTAATGTTACGTTTTTAATTATTTTTTCTTTAAACATTAAATTATAATTTAAGTATTAAAAGAATAAACATTTATCCTTGCCTAAACATAAGTTACATATTAATTAAAACTATCTGTAAATAGTTAATTCAATTTAAATGATTTTATTTTGTTTATGTATCACAAAAGATCATATCTATGTTATGTATCATCTGTATTTATAATTTTTTTCTTTAAAATTTTAATTTTATTATGATGTATTTCGAAAATAAATATTTATTTTGGATGAAAAAAAATTAAAAACATATTAATTCAGAGTATTTGTAAATTTTTAATTGAATTAAAAATTTACAATTAGTGTAATTAAAAAGAATTAATTTTACTAAAAAGAAAAAAATCCTAGCCAGTTTCGAGCCCTGACCTTCCGCATACGAGACGATTACCTAGACAACCATTCCACCGTGATTCAAGTTAACGGTATATAAGCTTCACCAAAAGTTTGAAGACCATTTTCTCGAAATTGACCTACCGTTGCCTTTTAATATTTTCCTGAATGAACATTCTAAATGTATACTATCATTATACTAAACCTCATCCGGATCTCAGATTTCAACCCCGTGCCTTTCCCTTGTTAGACTAATTTCTAAGAATTAGAATAACGAGAGGGATCTCTCTGAAATTTTCTTGCATACTCTCCAGTAAAGGTCATATCTTGTTTATGTGATTTCATTATTGGTAATTTTTTGTTTTTCAT
>JAPMOR010104843.1:2445511-2478152 GCA_026543865.1 Argiope aurantia
GTTATTAATGTATAAAGTGTATTGCAAAATATGTCTTACTACAGAATTCATAAAATGCTAAATTTAAAGCAAATAAAATGTTTATCCAAACAGAAAAAAATTAATTTTAATCGCTGATTATAAATGATATTTTAATAGGGAAATATATGAGAGATTCGAGTTTTGCTGTTGAATCTTGAGAATAATAGTGCTTGGAGGAAAAAAATATTATTCATTTATTTAACATTTACATTTTAACATATACAACATTAACATTTTAGCAATCTTATTTTTTAGAAAACAATCCTGAATGTTTTAAATTATTATTATTATGGAATTAAATCCATGAATATTTCTTCATATATATATATTTCTTATAATAATATAGATTCCCTTATCTTTTAGATAAGAAAGGAAAAAAGGAAAGTATGAAAGAAAAAAAAAGAAAGCATTCATTACATTTCCTGAAAAAAATTTAAATTCATAATCTCATTGTTTATATTGCCGCATTGAAAAGAGGCAGTCGACTCTCCATGGCCGAATGGATATAGCACTGGTCTCATGATTAAGAGATAGCAAGTTCGAATACCACTGGAGACAATGCGTAAATATTTAATTCCTTGATTTTATGTTTTCCTTTCTTTCATGTTCCAGAAGATTCTGGACCTTTCTTTAGTTTACCAGATAATTGTTCTGAACTTTTCTTATTGTCTCCAGAAAAGTATTCTGGAACTTTCCCTGTTAGTGTAAAAGCAGAAGATCTGCCAGTCTCTGAGTTCAGAGTTGAGCTAATAAATTGATTTAACTCTACTTCTTGTGTGTGTGTGCCATTGAATTCCATACTAAAGTACCTTCGTGACAATATTTATATTGTTTCCTCGTACGACTTTTTCTCCTAATCTCATTGGCGATACACTAGAATGCAGTATGTCTGAAAACTTAGATCACATTCTAAAAGAAGTTCATCCTCCAACTAAAAGCAAACAGGAGAAACGTTGCTCCCATATTATTATTCCTGCCAAATATAAGCAGTGATAAGGTTTCTTCTCAATTATTAATTTTAATATATCAATTTACCTTCTGTTTTTATATGTTTTACTGATTTTGTAATTTTTTATACTCAGTTTGTTAACTTTTAAGTCTCTTTAAATTTTAACCAAATATTCTACAGATATAATGCTTCGTTTTAATGACATTTTTATTTTTATGCATAAAGGCCCATATTTGATAATTTTATAAACCATTTTGTGTGTCTTCATGATCCCGTTTATATATCGTAAGTTTGGCGCAGCATGGAAAAATGTCGCTCTTGTGCCATAAACCCTAATAACCAACCAGACAAACAACCTAACTTCATAGATTGTTGCTGCACTGATATACAGCATGAATCCACTACGTAAATAAAATTAACAAAATAGCGATCTTTCAGAACTTGCTTTTGCAAGTGTGAACTTACAAGTTAAGGGGAGAATATGGAAAAGACCCATATTCGTATAAGAATCGGAATTACATTCAGCCAGGAACAGACTGGCACTTTAAGAAATTGATTAGAAAGGATTGAAACCTGTCATAACAGCCATTACTACATACCACAAGAGATTATTTATATTAACATCCCGTTTTTTAAAGCAACACTAGAGCTATTTTGGGGCTGACCTTGTGATTTTGAAACACGGTCAGAAGATGAGCACACTGCCTGAACTGGCACCCCTCTCTCCAAACTGCCACACCATCTCAGTTGTAGGACGTTTAGTCCCGATGGATTTAGACCAACAGGCCCGCTTACAAGGCTGTTTTTCAGTGAAATCGGGTCTCGAAACCCTCTGGTCGAAACTTTACCATCAGACCACCGCGGCAACTGAATGCCAAAATAATTGGCAGTTTCAGTATAGGATTTATCAGACTTATATAGGATTTATCAGAATTTGCACTACATGCAAAAATATATCTTTTAAAAAGGTTTTATTAATCTAGTCGAATCGAAAATATGTAGGACAAAGATAGGCCAAAGTGGAACAAAAACGCGATTAAATAGTTTGCAGTTGAAAATTCCAAATAATCATACAAATTGAAATATTTTTTTTGTAATCGAATAAATTAAAATAAGTGAAGAATCCTAAATCAATCCAGACTTAAATACCTTCAAGGAGAATCCAAAACCCAATAATGAGGGAAAACTGTATGTTTAAAACTTGAGAATCCTTCATTAGATGCAAAACTTACCACAAAGTTAGCTCTTCGAATTAGCTCTTATTTGTAACTATAATAGAATTTTAGCAAATATCAAATATTAATCAGAAATCTAATTAAAAATACTATTTATACAATCAATCCATATAATCTGTACCAAAAACCACATCACACGAAACATAAAATTGAAAAATTCTGCAGTTCAATGGATCTGAGAATCAGCAATACTGCTCCAAGGCAGCATTCGTATCTTACACAGTTGATTCTAAAATCATTGCATGATAATTCAGATGATCGAGAGGACGTTATGATTGCTTCACTACGATTGATCCATCAGTTACTGAAGGTTCGGTCCTTCACGTAGATAACTGTCTACTCTGTTCATCTGAAGATCGGTACGTTGAACCTACTGTCAGATGTCAAGATGAAATTATTGAGGTTATGATTGCTTCACTACGATTGATCCATCAGTTACTGAAAGTTCGGTCCTTCACGTAGATAACTGTCTACTATGTTCATCTGAAGATCGGTACGTTGAACCCATTGTCAGATGTCAAGATGAAATTATTGAGGTAAAACCTCTAGAAACGGTAAAAAGTCAAAAACGTGTAAACTGTGTGGTAAGTGTGCAGAGATGGACGAAAACATTAGCCATTATACATAATCACGCACTGATGGTAACCTGGAGATGTCAATCTCAACTTGTTTGGGCTATTGCTAAAATAGCAGAAATGCCTAGACTGAAAATATAAACTCGAAGATCATAATGCGTTATTATTATTATGATAATAATTATTTTTTATAACATAACGTTATCATTCTAGTCATCCATTCTAATACCAGAATGTGAATTCTCTTTTATATATAATTCATTGGTTGTCATTTCTTCATGGAGATTTGGCCTCAAGATGAAACCTGAAAAAAATAACTAACTTACGGTACGATCGACTTATATGACCGAATATAATTAACAGTCTTCTAGGCATATTCTGGTACAAAACGTTTTTAAATATCCTTTCTCAAGAAAAAAAATTCTTCGTCTGCGAACACAATACATATTGGGAAGTCCACGTTGAACAAACCCGTTACAGTTACTATCAAGAGAAAACTATGTGTTGATGATTGTTTTCCTGTATCGGCTCTGGGCTGCCTTACAATAAAAATGAATAATGCCGTATCAAATTTTTTCACTAGGTTACCGGTACCTAAATTCAAAATGTGACTTCATACCAGACAAATACTTTTAACAGAACCTCTTGCATAATGAGTGCAGGAATTGGCCTCAGTCACCCAGTGCATCGCTTCCTTCCTACAAAGAAATCATTTTTATATAGATTCTAATAAAAATTTGCATTTTGAGGTGCCTGCATTCGTACAGTGTCTTGCAATATTATTTGTTAACTCACACGCAGAGTGCATGTAAATTCGCAAACTCAGCATTCGTGAACCAATATAGTACATAATGCACTAATTCGTATACAATTGCATTCGTAGTACATAATGCAATTAAGTGTATTGCTCATAATCAGAAATAAAATTCATTAATAAATTTAAATTATTTATGCATACTTTCCAATGAGTTCTAAGGATAAAATATCATGATTACTTTAGGAATGCAAGAAATTCCATAGTTCGTAAACGCTCAGAAATGACATCATAAATACGTAAAATACTTGTAAATACGTAAAATAAATTATTTTGAAAATACGTATAAATACGTAAAATAAATATATAATCACATTATATATTTATAGGTAGATTTACAATTGAAAGTCAAAACCATTATCTCAGAATTTCCCATTGCACCTGAGCTTTGCATTGTATTTTTTTAAAACATTCTCACTATAATTTCAGCTCACGGCTGTTGGATTGCAGAATTGAAATAAAAAATTCATGTCACGAATCTGCTCGAATCAGATGTGAACCACAAAACTTCTTTGCTGCTGTTCTTTAGGCATTACACTACACTTATCTCTGGAAGTAACCCACTGATCGTTTTCGACTCATTTACGGTTTTTGAGACTGTTTCGGAATTCGAAAGAGTCTATTACGTATTATAAAACTCTAGTACAGGTTCTTTGCTAACGTGGGATGTTTATAGGTCATTAGGTTGGTTAAATCACATATCAGATTAATTCAAGCTTATGCACTTTAGAAATTACTAAAATAGGAGTAGTGTAGAGGAAATAATTAATTCTTGATTACAAATGTATTGTTATAATATTTTCTTTTACTTTCGTTACCCTTTCCTTTTCAATGGAATTTTTAACATTCATTTGCATTTATTTTCCATATGAATTCGAAATTTGAAGGTACTCATAAGAACCACAGATTGAAATATGTATAGTATACATTCTTATATTTAGATAATACTTTTCAAGAGATTATAATATGTGAGTAAAAACCAAACTCCTACAATATAATCTCTTGTGTGAATTTTAGAAAAAAAAAATTGAACTAAAATAATTTTACAGACCATCCTCAAATGTCGCTACGGATAACTGAAATAAAACAGAGTAGAAAATGAAATATTTGAATCTCACTTAGACGTGTTTTCAAAATGTCTTCTAAGCTGTCATATTCCATATAAGATCGTTCTTTTATTGTCAAAAAATTACTATTGGTGGTGAAATATGTCACTTTATTTCTTTAGATGTGCCTCTCATCAACAAAAAAATAAACCTTAAGATTAAAATAAAACAAGAATTAGCACCTATCAACACCTAAATCTTTATGCTGACAGATAATATTGATAGTCTTACTTATCAGATATTAATTCATGTGATTTGTGCCTTCGGAGTCATATAAAAGATATAGTGACTGAAGAAGCAGAAAAATCTCATTATTCTCAGAAATGGTATTTCTGATTCTTTTCCCACAGTATTGAAAAAAAGAAATAATTCAATTTCGCAATTCATTTGTGTGTGTGTGGATTGTTCGAATAATTTTCTTCAGAATGCTGTCTATTTCAAAACATTACCGATTTTTTTTTTGCCTCTCGTTAATTCTAACAGCAATGATTAACAATTAAGATCAGATCAGATTTGTCGACTTATTAAAAGATATTTTGTATATTTTTCATGATTAAATTAAAATTTAACTAATTATCCAAATCACTCTGAAAATAAGAGAGAAAGGAAAATCCTTCTTCAAAGCACACAAAAAAATTCAATTTCTATTTAAATAAACAGATTTTTGTAAAGACTATAACTAGCCTTTTCTACATGTGTTTCAAAGTGATTAAAATTATTTAGATGAGGATTAGGTCCTGAATATTAGATTCACAAAGAGGAAAACAATTCTAATGGCTTGGATTGTTGGTTTGACGGAATAACGGTAGACGAAAAAAAGATCCGCGTACCATCTGTCAGATTTATTTTGACATATAATCATTCAGCAACGTCTGATGAATGATTAGACGTCCATATGTTTCTATGTTTCCTTTTTCAATATTTTTCATAAACTAATTAAATTTTATTGAAAATATTTATTTCTAAATTTAATTATTTTTAATATTTTTGCCTTTGCTGGCCAATTCCATCTTCTATTTTTCTAAAATCAATTTTGTTTTCAAAATTCACTGCATTTCAACGTGGAATACCAACAAGAGTTATTCTTTTATCAAGGAAATCCAAAAATGTTTCAAAATAAAATTAAAAGTAATTGAATAAGCCTATTAAAATAAAAAAATCAATAGAAAAAAAGTTAATTTTAGGAATAAATAAGAATTATATTTCCCCTTATATTTCTTCTTTCTATCTGAAATGTGATCTTTCTTTCATTATAATAAATGCTTAGATTTGCTTTAATTCATATCTTAAAGGCAATTGACTTTTTACAAATAACTAGCATTAAGAAAATAAAACAAAGATCTTATCCTAACGGTCATTAGTTTTAAAATAAAATATAATTAAAATTATAAGAGTTCTAATGCATAAATACTGTATCCTTATTACTTTATCTATTGGGCGAAATCTGAAGACTTTTGTTAAACCAAGAATTTTGTTGAAAGAAAAAAAAGTGCTTTAATCTTTTTTTTCAAGTATTAATCAAGTGGTTTTTAGACATTTTTAAACAGTTATGGAGTTTTTATTTTGAGTGTTCGTCGACCATAACCAGCATATCTTTCAAACATGTGATGACTGAACAAGAAATGATTGTAAATAATACCTTTTGATAGAGGTTAGGCAAGTAAGTCTCAAAATGGGATAACATTTAACTCGTGGTGCAGCACGGACCCTCGCGCATAACAGAATTGCTTTGTACCACCCCTATTGTAGCTGAATTCTGCTAGTATACGGATGATACAACGCGATTTCAAACGAATAGAATTTATTTCCGCCATTAAGGGAAAGGTAAAACACTGTTGGGGGACAGAGATCTCTCAAATCATTTTGATATATTTTATAGCACAAGTTAAAATCTGTTGTCAAAAGTATGGTACTTATTTATCAGTTTTCATTTATCTCAGACGAATAGGTTTAAAGAAGTTTGATTTCAGTCACCCTTCATGAAAGGCTGGAAAACAAAATTCCGACTTCTCTGATCACTTTGTTCATAATTAAAACTTTCTTTTATTTATCAATGTATTTTAACTTGGAAAGTATCGTAATTTCAGTAATTGTAATAAAAATTCATACGCTGAATCAAACTTCTTTAGAAAATTTGTATCACTGTATATAATGATTAAATTCTGGTTAATACTTTTTCATGTTTGTCACTAAAATATGCAAATTATTTTCATTTGAGAACCATTTTTTGAAGGAATTTTTTGTACAATAGTGGAAATAAAGTAATAGTAGCAAGAATAAATGCATTTTAGGTATTACAAAAATTAAAGACAAGAAATTCGTATTTAAAAAAGACAGTATGTTCTCACAAATATTATGACGAAGTATTAATTATGATTAATATCGGCACAAAAAAAATCTGGAATGTTATTTATTTACTTACTTCGTCTAATTCCTTTGCAATATTAACCTAAAGATAGGTTCGTAAAATAACCATTTCTGCTCATTTATAAAAGCAACAAAAAATTCTTCTTTTTTACGATATTAATAATAAAAGTGCATGAAGGATTAATTCGAGGACAAAATGATCCTGGAACAGCAGCTTTTTATCTTATCCAATTCATTCTACAGCCTCAAGTATCCGTTTCACTTGAATGATATGAAGGATCGCGTGGAGGTTACAAAATTTCACCAATTAGCTAAGTAAGTAACTGTTAATGGTTCTTAGCAATCTCGCTAAGTGAGTCAAATTATAAATGGTCCGTGGTTTAGTGAGACATTGAGTGGTAAATAACAGTCAAACTCGGAGAAAATATTTTAATTCTGATACCATTAGACAGCTCTTCGGATTTATTTCATTTCGTAGAGCAAATTTAGATTGGAAGATTTCTTCTTTCTTTTCATTTTCATCCTAGACTATAACATAAAGTAACAGCAGCTGAATTAAGGAGGACGGATTAAATTAGATTTCATTGAAATAGTTATTACTAAAGAGTTTCTTCGGTGCATACGATAACTGAAATTAAAAAAGGAAATTTAAAATGAGATATAAGTGGGCAAGTACCTTGATATAAATAATGGTAACAATATCATTCATTTTCATTCATGCAAAGCAGGATTATTTTAATTCATTCACAAAATTCTCTTTAAGCGTTGGATTAATTTAAATTTAAAAGAACCATCGAGCTATAATATGTTTTTTATTTATGCATCAACTTCTTTTAGTAATGGAATCAAAATCTTTGCTGGAAATTACTTTTTCTATAGTTGTGATTTTATTAATACAGCGTTGCAATTGATATAATAAAGTAACAATTAACCAATGTAATTATTTAAAAAAATTGGAATATTATCAAATGTTATTGAAAGAAATTATGGTTCATTTTAATAATCACTTAATTTATTTCAGGAAAATGTTTCGTATAAAATATTTTTAATTATCTGAAAGTGTTGTCATTGAATTTCTTGATGAAGAGTTTTGCGGACATTTTTTAGAGTTTGAAAGCACTTCTACTTCGTTGTCATATTAACACTTTAAATAGAAAACAACAAAAACTGGAAGGATGTTCAAGGTCACCCTCGATCATTAATTATTGATTGCAAATAAGATTGGCTAATCAAGCTTTAATCCAGGAAAGAAAGTGATGGCAAATATATTTATTATTTAAACCTCAAAGTAATTTTAGTATTCTTAGTTTCTTTCATATTTTAATTTTACTAATTTTTAATATTTTCTTTGTTTTATATTTCCTTTTTTTTGCATAACTACCAAATATTTGTTGACAAAAAATACACTACATTGTGACATTAAAGAGCTTTTACAATGCTCTGCACTTTTAGTTGCTCAGGAAATTTCCGTTATCTCCAAGAAAGAATAATGTTGGGAAAACATGCCATGCAATGTCAGGTTTATTGCAGTAGTGTTTTGCTTAGTTCACAATTCAGAGGAGCTCTATGAATTTGCTTTCGAAATGTCGAAGTGATTACGAATTATAGAAAGAAGAAAAAAAAGGAAATAAGAGATAGAGTAGCTGCTCTTAACATAGCGGATCTTAAACAGAGATTGAAAGCAATAGCTTCATGTCATTTTGTAATTCACACTTTTCAAAAGACGGAGTGGCAGGTGAAAAAATGCAGGATATTCAAATGAAAGATGTTATTAATGAAATTTTAAATAATTATTTGTACAAATCTGTCAAAGTATAATATGATATCACGAGTCATATATTATTTGAACTAAAATGAATCATAAATATAATAAGTTATTTTTCTGAAATGTTAAAAAAAATACATAATATAATGAATCGCCATAGGACTCACTTATTAACAAAATGAGATCAGAACATATATTCCGAAAAGGCCCTTCTTTTCAAAGAAAAGAAAGCAACTGAACGGGAAAATGTAAATGTAGGAGATGGACATTTTATGTATATTTCATCATCTGTTTCTTTCATTTACTTGCATTCTACGGACATACGATTGGGGAACAGGCCACCATGAAAATTGGGTTTCATATTTTTAGTTAAAAAAAAAAAAAGAACTCGTTTAGAATTTTTTTTCTTTCATTTTATTCGGTAATAAATTTCCAAATTCTCTTTCACGGATCGTTTATTAACCGGCTAATAAATCTTTTTAACAATTTTTTTTATTTATTGATGAGTTTTCAGAAAAGAGGCCAATGGAAATCATGCCATTTTTTTATGTTCAGATTTTTCTCTTTTTTTTCTAAACATAAATTGCGAGCATTTATGTGAAAAGATTGTAGTAATACGATGGAAATATGGGAGAAATATAAAGATGTAAATGAAGACAAATTTAAAAAAAATAAGCGCCATTTAGATATCCAAAATACTCATCGATATTGGTTTTTTTTTTTTTTTTTTTTTTTTTTTTTTAGATTTGAAGCTTTCTTATTTCTAGACTAGTTGTAATTCACATTGTCATAGATTTGAACTTCATCGGAATCCGTCTAATGAATTTTATATCTATCTAATCGAATATTATTTTATATATTCTGTCAATACTAAGCATTATTTTCAATTCTTTTAAGTGATAATCTTTTACAATAAATTTCAATTTTTATACTAGTATAGGAACTTCGCATTAGAATTGACAAATTAAAACCCGTGCACTCTCAAACCTCCATATTGCAGATTTGTTGGAAGTCCTAGAAATAATGACCGAGAAGCCCTAATGAAAAGGATGCCGAAACTTATCTTCAGTTCGTCTAATTGAACTCATTCCATTTTAATGTGCACCCAGAAACTTCTAAATACAGCCTTCAACATGAAATGGTTCTCACAGCCGATTCCTAGAACTGGTGATTATTTTAAGGACTGACTATAAAAGATCTCGAGTAGATTTGCATCAGATTAATGGATGATTCTCTCAATTCATTTTTCTTGTCATTTTTTTATCAGTGCAAAGTCAATAATTAAAACACATAGAGAGCCAATCGCTCTTTATTTGTCTTCCGTTTTCCTGTATACTCTACCTTTCAAATAGAAAAAAATAAGCTATAGGATTAAATTTATTTACCGTTTGAAAAATTTAATTCAAAGAATTCGATCAAATTTACGGTATACTTAAAAGCAGTAAATATAATATCCTTAAAAAAGACTCAAAATTATCCTCCTGCTTTAATAGGACGGAGGAAAAAATAATTTTTTTCTGCAATAAAAGCAATGAGGCAGATAGCGTCGTATTATTAAAGGTTGAAGCTTATATGCCTGACTTTTATGAATATTTTCAATTACATTGCCATACATTGATGAGTAACATATAAAGAGTCGAACGCAAGCTGAAGACAGTATGTGAACAGCAGTCTTGGAGTCAGCACATATACAATAATTCACTCCAAATCAATAACGGGAAAACATCAAATATTGTCAAAACAGGAATTATAAATTCATTTTAATATTAAAACACAGACATTGGAAACATAGATTTTTATTATGAATTCATAGATTTTTTTGTCTATTAATAGGCTTATAATATCAAATAATGGTTATATATTATTAAAACTGAGATCGTCTTTCAATTACTGGAAATCTGGTCAGAATAGTAGGAACTAATAATAACACGAGCCCACTCAAACGAATTCATAATAAATTTCCAAATTTTCTTCAGTCAGAGAAAAAGTTTTTAAGTTTAAAAAGTGAAAAGCTAAAACTATAGGTTTCCATGATAATGGATAAAATCAGAGAAATGGTAATACGTTTATCTTATTGGTTCGGAAATTGAAGTATACGAATGATATACGATTTCTTGGTTTACAGACAAAATTGTAGACTAGAAACAACTTTGTACAATATCTTCAAAATTTAAAAGTCAAATCTCTGTTATGCACACTCTTCATTTGCTATTTTAAAATAATTAAGAAAGGAAACAAACTCCATAAGTAAATTTTATGTGGCTTTAAAATTTGTAATTTGTAATGCATACATTTTGGACCTTATTATTTGACGGGAGCAAGTCGAAACGTGATCGGTTTCATTGCAGGAGGAAACTCAACACGAAATGTGCCATATTGTGGGAATGCATGCCAAGAGATAAACATTCCTGCTGATTCAATAGAGGTCTCAAATCAATTTGGAAGACTTTTATTCGCTAATACTTTTTCCTTAACGAATGCCGAACCAAACTCTAATGTAATAATTTTCAGCGTGCACTGGTTTTTGTAAAAAATAAAAGATACTAATAAGGAAAACAAGTATATAATAAATTTTCAAGCAGAAATTGTTAAAAATCTATCTATAATTGATATTTATTTCCAATTTTAACATTCATTAGACAATGTTTATCGATATGAATTCCAAGATATGCGGAGGATCTTAAATATTTCAAATACCAATAAGCGGGAATAGGAAATAAATCTTCCGTCATTTGTTGCGAAATTTAATGTAATTATTTTCGTATCTTTTCAGATACATCTCTATTGATGAATAGGTTGGGCTTCACAGAAGGTCATACAACCATCCACGCCTCTTCAAAAATCAATGTCTCATTTGTATTTGAAAACAGTAATGTGCCATTCCATATATTTGTATTGTCTCTGCTGTCTTTCCTTTTCTTCTTCTGTAAAAAGTGTTTCAGAGTATTAACTCATAATAATGAAATGTTTGTAAAAACTAGGAATTTAAATTTATTACATTTAGAATATCCTTATTTTTTTTTAAATATGACTGTAAAGCGACAAAATTCTTCCGTTTTTCAATTGTTTCCGATGCAACTAGATATTTAAGATTATCTCCAGGGAATTTTTCGAATTCGGTAAATCAATTAACTTACAACAAATAAATTATAAGTAAGTAAATAATACTATGATAAAAGTGATTTCTGAAATCTTCAAACTCGTCTAATATAATTCGTTTTTGTGGGAATAAGAAATTATTGTTTAACTATTTGTAATTTTAGTTATGTATTTAAAATGCATACACAATGCATGAATAAAATTCTGAGCACACCATCATCACGATCTCCGACTCAGTCGGCAATATCTAATTGTTATAGAAGTGTCTAGAGGGAGTAAAGAAACTGTATATTATGTTATAAAACCAATGAAACTGCTACCTAGCGGTAAAAATATTGTTACGGATCTTCTACCATTAAGTTCGTAAATTCAACGTGTTCTCTTGTACTGGGTGTATGGTGTAACGAAGTCAACAGGCCTCAAATAATCAATGACATTTATTGACACGAATATATACAGACGACAGAAAACAGTAGAGACGTACGCAAACAACACACAGAAGCAACCTTAGAACAAACAGCAGCCCACAAGTAGTAATCAGTAGTAAATAACCATAGTACACAATGCGGCCAGGCAGAACTCAGCAGAAAAGAGAATCTTCGTAGGTCTCTCTACGGTCCCACCAAACGCCTGTTATTCGTCACTGTTTCCTCGCTTTAACATGCAGACTCACTACTACATATACTACTCACTGTTATACGACTGGCCACCACACGACTCGATGACGCTTCTATAATAAACTCCAAGATTCGGCTCACAGCTCAATTCACCAATCGCTTGAGTTCCACTCAACTCTTCACTGGACTGATCCAACTCATTCGCCATTGACTCTATACTACTACTCGATTGTCTTCGGCTTGGACTGATGGCCTTTTATAGTTTCTGGAGAAGTTTCTCCAACAACCAAGCATATCTCAGCTGCTATGGGATCTATCACGAAAGTTCTTGAAGTTCTAGTATCATCCATTTTGTCGCCAAATGCTCCCCAAGTTTATCCCCAAGCCCAGGAGTTATTGATCCGACATTTTACTATCTTTCCAGTAATGGAACTAACGACGCTTGGAAGCAGCATTGCATATTCGTAACAATATGTTAGAATTTCAAGGGATTCAGGACATGGTAAGCACACACTGCAGGATGAAGCAATGTTCCATCAACAAACTTTTAGAAGCGATTGTGTTCACAAAAACGAAAAGAAAAATAAAGATCACAAGCATGAAAGGTGGCTGTTAAAGGATTTTTCTCATGAGAATTAAGTAAAAATATTATTCATTTGGTACAGCGTATACAACATAGATTTAATGGAATTCAAATTCGCATCGGCATGATATCATAGTTATATGAATATGAATCCTATCATAATTATAGTTATATGATTATATACAGTAAATCGCATGCTGTTTAACAAATTCCATAAGAGGGAAGAAGCAAGAAGAACGCTGTAGTAACAAAAACTAAAGAGATTTGGATTAAATGTCCAAGACTTACCTTTCTGATAGTTGCAACGAGTACATACTTTAAATTCATGTAATTATGTTAAAGTGCACTTTTAAATCGCATTTCATTATGAAGTATGTGTTTCATCCCTTTGACTTCTTTATAATTCACTGATGATAAATCCTGTGCAGCGATTCATTTTTCGATGCAGTGCTCTGTTGCAAAAGTCACGCCGACGAGTGCTATCACTCGTAGAAGTTTCTTAAAGGGCCCGCACATGACACTTTTGTGTTGATACAAACATCTTGCTACCTCAAATAGTATTTTTGAATTATCTACAAATTATTATAAGTATCTCAGAGTCTTTAGAAAATTCTTCTTCTTCTGAAAAAAAGACACCGAAAGTATTCATGCTAAAAAAACGACACATCTGTTTTTATTATTTGCATATTTATTTTTGTAACAATCCCACCGTTTTTCGACTTTCGATTATAAATTAAGTAAAATTTTATTGGCTAATAAACAATTAATTAACAAATATTTCATAACATAACAACATTTATTTTACGACTGAAATGTATGCATAAAACATTTCCCCATTCATTTTGAAAGATACTTACATTTCCACATTAATTTTCCAATGTATCGCGTATTTAAATAAGGCTACTAATCTGATGTCCCTTTCATTTTGCATCGAATTTATCTAAAAATAATAAATAGAGCCCGGTTTCAAAATTATACTTAAAATCGGCACTTCAAAACACTTTATACTTTAATCCAATAAAACCTTTTCTACAAACGTAAAGGAAGTCCCATGTATAGATATTATTCCTATGCGAGTGATTCACGCGATAAGAAATGAGAAAAGAAAGCTGCTATTCGCCACGCCAGAATAATCTTCCTTTTCAGCCGATGATCTCTTTGTTTAAGTTCATCTTACACATAAGACGTTTACCGCGTCTTAATAAAACCGATTAAAATATTTTGATGAGAAAAATATAGGAACAATTTTTTATCTATTAATAGAATACTTTTTACATCGTAATTTATACTGCCAGTCACCTGCTACTGTCGCAGTCAGTAGGGAATATTGAATGCAGCAAAGATAGAGAATTGAGATTCACACCTCTCGAATGTCTGCTTCTCTCCACTGACTACTCACTTCAACTTAACTCGACTGCCGATTCACTATTGATTGAACATTTGATGCAATAACTCAGCACAGGATTTTCCGCTTTGTCTACCAGTTTTTTAAGGTTTCTTTTACAGAGCATGGGAGGTTCAGAAAGATAATCATAATTCGCTTCCTTATGCACTCTCAAAAATTCCTATTGTTTTTAAAATCTTCGATTTTGTCGCCAAATACATCGCCAATATGCCAAATTTCAACCAAGTTTTTAGACAATTTCGGGAGTCATTGACTGAGTATGCGTTATCTTCTTTATCAAGAGATTCAATCCACTGGGATACAACATTACGGATTCGTAACAATATTTTTTATGTATGTTTTTATTATTCACAGCTATATATCCCATTAACGTATAATTTCCATAGTGAGTAGCATTTTTGAATAACATAATAAAAGTGCCCTTTTAGAAGAAAATAAAATCGTAGGTTCCAATTGATTGTGCATATACAAATACAGTTTTCTAATTTGAAAATTTTTTTAGCATTTAGTGATAATCTCAACCCTGTGCAAGTAATCTTTGTCAAAATTAAAGTTTAAAATCAAGCGATTGTTTATAAATTCTGCTAAAAATGGCAAAGAATATGTACTTTTACATAATCTACATAGAAGTATGGCTACAGTACTTCTACATTAGCCCTATCATTTCATTTCCGTAAAACTGGATGAGCAAAATCAACTTTATTTTCAGTTATAAGATCTACAAAGTACAACAAATTTTCATGAAAACACTCAATATATTATACAGTCGTAAAGGATTATTTTCTTTAACTGAATAGCATTTTAAGATCCATTGGATCGTTTTATTCATTAAAAATAATTTAAATGAAGTAAGGTATTTTACAAAGTGTTTTCTAACAATATATATTTCCAAATAAAAAGGCATGCATTTGTTTTTTTACAAATTCACATTTGGAATTAAATTTATTTTTACATTATTTTCAGAAAAAGAACCTATATAACCATCACCTTCTGGCTACGGAATTATTCTCTGGAGGAGAAGGCATGTGTGAAAGCTTTAGATTTGATATTCGAATATGTTTTTAACCCTTCATAGAATATCTATATCTATATCTATATCTATATCTATATCTATATCTATATCTATATCTATACTTATAATAAAGCTCAATGTGTGTGTGTGTGTGTGTGTGTTGGCGCTCTACAGACCAGACCATTCAACATACAGCAACCACATTTGGCACGTGTATACCTTGGAGGCCGGGAATGTGCACATGGGGGTTATTTTTTCGAATTTTAAACTAGAATTTTATTTATTTAAAAATTAAGCGAAATTTTGATGTGTTTCTGCTATAACTGCCGAAAATATTACCGCACATAAAAGATTTTTACATGAAGTTAAAGATAAAAAATTTATCTTTTAAATGATACTACTGTTTTAATATTAAAATTAAATTTCTATTTTTAATGAATTTTTAAATAAATATTTTAACTATGTTCTTCAATAATTTTTTTCGTCAAAAATAAAAATGAGGATAAAGCACGTTTCGCATTCATGAGAAAAAAATAGCTTTTTTCAAAGTGTTGCCATCACATTGATTAAAGCTCTAACTGAAAATAAATTAAATCTTTTTGGAAATGAAATCTGCAAAAATATAATTTTCGGCACGTGTCTGTAGGAAATGAAACAAATATGAAATATTATTTTTTCTAAAAAACAAATTCAAGAAAAATTATTTTATGATCTTTTACACTCTCTATACAGGGTGTTTATTCAGTCCCGGATCCATTTTGATATTTAATGACTCATAAAATAATGAAGATGTGAACAAACTTATGGCATTTATTGATGGAATAACTCATATATTTTCCTTTTCAGGTTTGAATATTTTTACTTTTGTAAATATCGTCTGCGCGTGTTTTTAATTTCAGATAATTTCATTTTACAGTCTAAATATCTGTACTTTTCTAAATATCGTCTGCTTATTAATTGCATTTTTCTCTCTTTTGTTTTTGGCAACTATTGAAATGTTATGTTTACTTTTGATGTGTTAGTTCTATGTAGTACTTTTGTATGTGATGTTTTATTCGATCGGATATTAAGGAGAATGCATACCCCACAAGAGAAAGCACCGATTTTATGGTGGTCATAGAGTTAATTTCCAATCAACTAAATCACTGACTTTTAAGAGTTAATTTCAAATCACTTAAACTGACTGATTTATGAAGATTTGAATATCAATATTCAATAAAAAAAGGATAATTTTAGATTTTTCATCGATCGTTTCAAAGAAAATACGCCAATAAGCGTGCAGGTTTCTCAAGATTAATTGGCCAAAGATTATGAAAATGGTGAGTTTTTCTAAATTTTTAACATTTAAAACTTCATAAATAAGTCTTAGTTGATCGTGGAAAATAGAAACATTCATTCTATTATTTAAAATTTGGTGTGTCCAGAATATTTATCAGAATATGATACCTTACTGCATTAAATTTAGACTTCATAATTTTTGAAATATATTTATAAGCAGGAACAAAATATTATTATTGATTTCATTTCGATCCTTTTGAAAGCAAAACTAAAAACTGAATTTTATACTGAATATCAGAAATTTTTGTTGAATTATTGTTTGAGATATTACATAAACTATGAAAAATATTTTGTAGTTAACATAAGACTTAAATACCGAGCGATTCTGTTTGCAATACTCATATTCAATAATAATAATAATTAATAAATAACAATAAAGATGATAAATAAAATAAAACGCTTGGTTTTATTAAAAAATATCTTAATATTAATTGCAATTTCGTCATTTACATTTTTAATTAAAATTGAAGTTTTACCGGAAATGGCAACAAATTAACAAAATATATATAGTAAATTGAACGAAACGATCTAAACAATATAAGTTTGGTATGACTATCAAAATTTGAAGATTAAAAATGTTTTGTTTGAGAATCCTTTAAGAGACCAGTTACTTAAAATATTTAATTGAAAATTGTAGCGAGCGGTAATACTAGCGAACCGGCTGGTCGCCAAAGGCGGCTAGTAAATTATAAAATTATAATATTAAAAAATGAAATGATCTAACCAACTATTTGATTACCATTTTGTAAATTAAAGCAGGTGTGTATCATGTTTCAATATATGCACCTCATTTCAAAACAGAAATGCTTCCTCCAATCAGTTTGCTCCATCTTTTTTTATAACAACAGGCTTAATGCGTTTGGGAATTTTTTCAATCGGCAAAGTGAGTGGCAGTTAATGGTTTCCAGTAATTTGAATAAGTGGGAGCATTCACAAATTCTACACACTTTAAAGAGGTAATGATAGAAATCTGATGGCAGGAAAATTTCTATCTTTCCTCTGGTAAATTTTTTTTCAGAAGTGTTTTCTTTCATTTTAAGTTAGAATTAAGTTTGGAAGCTTGAATTCTTTGTTTTGATTTTAATGATTTCTAAATTGAAGAAAGTTGACTTAATGTCGATAGAAAGCATTTTCACTGGAGAAATATATTGTTTTAAAAAAATTTCTCTACTCACCATAACTTGAACTGAAATGTTTTCATTTAAAAAATGATGCAATCATAAGAGAGACTCGGAATGGACATTTGGTATAATATCATTCATTTTTGCAAAAAATATATAATTCCTTTAAATAAATAGCTTATTATTTATAAATTTGGGAATTCTTTGACGTTACTGGGATATTATAGTAGTTTAAACATTTTTCAAAAGTTTTAGGTTTATTATAAATTAGTTGACCATTGTGGTTCGCCAGGAATATTTGATTTCAGATGAGACGTTTAGATATAACTTCATGACCACGCTTCAACCAAAATGTCAGCCATTCACTCCATGTTTTTTCCCCCTATCTGACTTTTATTTATTGTGTACATAAACCTTTCAAATGGTGATAATCTCTACGCTATTAAAAACATGACTATCCGATTCGTCTGTCTTCTAAATTTCGTGTCATATTGCAACTTTTTGCCTTTTGAATTACACAGGTATGAAACAAAATCCTTATCCCTAGCTTTCAACAATGGAAAAAAAATCTCGTAATTAAATATTTGGTAAAAAAAATCAATTTGAATTTCAGGGCGCAGAAATATAATATACTCTTCGAAATTAGGCAATAATAATAATTTTAAAAATTCAGTGAAAATTTCTACGGCTGTTATATTGGGATCATTTTGAAGACAAGTTTTTAAATTTCAAGACGTTGCAAAATTTATTTTTGTGAGTAATATTTTTAGAAATTATCCCTGAAAAATACAAAAATTCAGCTTAATTTTTAATTAATTGAAATAGGAATTAAAATTTCAAATATTTGTGCGCTAGTGCCAGGTTCATTAGCTACAGGGAAAAAGATTTCCATGTAGAGCGTCAATACATACACACACACATCCTTATTATTAGCATAGATTATAAAAATCATTGTTTAAATCTAGGTAATTTTTCTGAAAGTGTTTCACTATTTAGAAGCAGTTTCCAGAAGACATGTCATCATTATAATTAGGAAAAATAAAACCTGGGAGAATGACTGTCTTATTGTAAATTTTAACATTTAGACTGCCATTTCGCATATCTGTTAATGTTATGACATTAAATATTTTTATCCTCAAAGTTTAGGGGAAAATTGTTCAACCATTTCATTATGGTGTTGTTTAATTAACAATTTCTGTCTAATTTTTTTTCATAGTTAAAAATGCCATAAATTTAAGTTTTGTGAAGTCACAATGATTATGGACTCATGGATTAGGATTCATCATAACCAGGACTCATGGATACATTTGATTCGCTTATGTCATAGACACGACAAAAAATGATTGTGGAGGATTATTTTTCACATCTTAAACTTATTTCCGTCTGATTTTCATGTCATAAGGGAAAGAAATATCTGATATATTCGTTATTGGTTGAAAAATTTCATTGACTTTCTTTCTCTTGTAAAAGGTAGTAATGAAATGTATTAAGTAATCTAAATCAACTCCATTTAATTTCAAGTATAACCAAATCTTTTTTATCAGGATTAAGAAAACAAAACGATTTTCATTTCTCCATGTACTTAAATAATGTAATAATTAGATTTTATCTAAAGTTTTGTAAAACTTTGTTTCGCTACTTTTAAATAATTGACTTATTTTATAATATGTTTACAACTAAGCACAAGACATCAATTCATGTAGATTAAAAATATATGATGTTTTTGTACGTCATCAGTTCTTTTTTATTAATTATTATATTTATTATTCCTCATAAATTAGTAAAGGAAATTGAATTTCAAAAACTGATTTCACTGCATTTAAACTAGAACATTGAGGCCAACTGAATCTAATGAAAACAAAATATGGCATTAACACAAAAAAATATATATGAAAAAAAAAACAATTATTTTTAAATTCATAGTGCAATAGGCAATTATTATAAAAATTGTAATTGGGATTTATTAAATTATAAAATTATGTCACATCAAAATAATTATTTATTTTTGAAACGCACAGCACTAGCTTAATTAATAATTATATCAATTGACTAAACAATGTCATGAAGTTTGTAACGAAGTGAATGTGCTATTTATTTAAAAATCTAATACCTGGCCCTAAGACATATTTTCTTCTTACAGAGTATGCGCTTCATCCAGCAATTTTTTATCGATCCCAGTGCGGTTAATCCAACCGATTCGTTAAAAATAAAAGAATAAGTTCTGAAAAACTTTCTTACTTCAGAAAAGCGAGTACAAACTTAAAAGACATGTCTTTCTTTCTGCTTGAGCTTCTGTTTTATGATCTGCCAACCGAAATGCCATGCAGACATAACATTTGGTAGAAAATCTTACTGTACCTTTACGTTTCTTTTTTAAGTTAGAAAGAAAATGTTTACTCAGAAATTTTCTTTTCTAACTTTTTTCCAGAAACTTTCGTCCATTACTTTTACTACTTCTATGGGTTAACTTTTTCTTTCATTTCCCTTTTGACATTTTTTTAGAAACTTTTCAGTTTCTTTTTATTGCTATTTTTTTTCGCAATATTATTTTTTCTTAATTCATAATGTAATTTTCCCTATTTTGTTCGAAAACTTTTCGTTCATTTTTTTTTCATTTCCATAATAATCCAAATATTTTATTTAGTTACATCGTGAAAGTAAATTCCAACATCTTCAATCAGCAATTCCTATACTTTGAAGCCGAACTATTAACCATTGAGGAGATTTTACACCATATCCATGTATAATATAGAGATATTTTAATTACGCGCAGTTTGTCTTAAGTACGTTTTTGAATCTATAACTTTTTTACGTTTGCTAAGTTTAACAGTTTGATTTTATTCTTGTTTCAATATGCTACAGAAATGAATTCCACTTATGCATTCCTAATTGCAATACTCCATTTTATTATTTACTGAAATTGATTATGGTTTATCCATAGGTTTAATTAAGTTTTTATTCCGCATGACGGGTTCTATATGTTAGAGGCAGCCTCACAAAAATCTCTTTCAAGAGAGGGTGAAAAGAGCAACTTCTAACTCCTTTTTTTAATAAAAGGATTAATTGCAAGATTAAATTCATACATCGTAATAATCAGCTCTCTCTCTGCCATGACTTAGTAATCTTCCATCTCCTTTACAACTGCAATAGTAAAAAATATCATTCCCTTTATAGTCAATAGTTACTCGAAAACAACCAAATTGCACACAAAGGAACATCTAACTTTGGGTTAGAAATTGAACTTTATGGCCTTCGGAGGAGTGTTTTACTCGAAAACACATTAATGAACTGCTTTCAAGCAAAGTTGATTTAAATAAACACAAAATCTTTATTTCGTAGAATATTTATGGTCACTTAGAACATCATTTCTATTACGTTATCTGTTTGGTATAAAAGTTCATATTTTTTAATAATATAAGCATAATTTGTGTAGATGTAACTTTTAGAATATCTTTTAAGTATTTATTTTTAAGATTGTACTATATTTTATTTAGACTATTTTTTTTTCTTTTCTGCTAAACTGGGATGTATTTAATGTAAACGATAACTTTAACCATCTACTAAATTATTTTAGAAATGAATATTTAAGATTGTAGATACAAGAGTCTACTTTCTGAAGCTATAAAATCAATTGAAACAAACAAACGTCATCTGGATACATTATCATATAAATATAGTTTCATTACTAACTCATTTAAAACCATTACCCATTTCAAAATGCTATCATCATTATAAAATTAATTAAAACAATTATTTTTTTTAATTAGTGAGAACGTGATTACTTCCCATCTAAACATTTATCTCCAAAAATATTATCAAAATAATTTTGATAAAACCTTTTATGACACCTTAAATTATATTTTTTATGTATATAATAAAAAAAAATATTTGTAACTTGATTTATATAATTAAAAATCGCTTATTCTTTAATAAAATATACTTGTATCAGATTGAAATAGCCACACAAAGAGTTGTTTAATGAGAAAAGGTGAAATATTTTAACACATCTTCATCTATTTATTTATATATAAATGAATAGTCATATCACTGACCCGCTTGAAGGCACACGGATAATAAAACTGAATGACCGTACCACGCGCTACAGTAACACTGGCGGGAACTCTGGTTGAGTCTTAAATGCCATCACCGGCCACGGCACAACATTTACCTAAGGAAGTACACGCCTTCATCGATGGGAGGAGCCAGACCTCCACCTTTTCGTGTACCCTCCACGGTGGCGAGTACCAACCACCATGCCGGAAGCTTCTCATCCTCATTTCGAGGTGCCCCCTGGGGGGATTATATAAATTAATAATTTTAATTATTGATATAAAAGAAAGTTTTAATTGTTACAAGATTTCTCTCTTACTGCTACACTTCTTCTAAACTAGTCAACTTGGCAACCCCCTATTTCATTAGGTGTAAAGTGTGCGATTTATTTAAGTTGAGTCTCTGATAGGATGGATAAAAGATTCCATCAGATTCTTATTTAAGGTCTCCAAACCTCAGAACCGGAGAGTTTCAGGTTCAAGGCCCGATTCCATTGAAAAACCGTCGTGCAAGCGAGTCTGGTGCAAACGTCCTCCCACTGGTGTGATGTGGAAGTTTTGGAGAGGTGGTGCCAGATCAGGTGTCGTCCTTGTCATCTGACTGCGGTTCAAAATGACGTGGTCGTCCGAAAATAACACTAGTGTTCTTTCCACCGTGGAGGGTACACGTTAATGTATCTAAACTTAACCAAACTAATTCATATCATTATCAGAAGATATTTTTAAATTTTAAACTGTTGTAGATATTATATAATTCCGTAGCAGCTTCGCTTCCGTTCAGTTATTTTTTTTTCTCTTGTACTTGAAGATTCCGGACGCAGTGCAGTCCAATATTATAGAATCATTGAAAACTTAATTATCCGAGTAATCCATCTTTCAAATGCATTTTGTCTATCGCGGAACATATCTTTAAACTGATAGAAAAATGATTTTTTTTTCTTCAGCATTCATCAAAGAGAGAAAATCACAAGGCTCAATATTTAATGAAAGATTTATAAAGGTATAAATCTGATTGCATTAATAAAATGTATTTTTGAAAATCGTGCAGATGTATATTTAAAATATTCAAAAAAAAAACTCCTACGATTACTAAAATGGTATTAATAAAAAGGCATTTTTTTTTCAATTTTAAAAATGTATTCAAACTTTTAAGCAATAATGTTTTTGGAATAATTGAGGAGCTCACATCTTAGTATTTTAATGTTTGTGATTGCTTATTTTAATGCTAGATCAAACAGTTTGTATTATGAAGTTCCCCGATTGCCACACAAATAAAATATGTTTTATAATTATTGAAAACTGTCGGAAATTATGCTATTAAATTTTATTTCTTTTACAAGTATTCTCTACTAATAAAAAAGGAGAATATTCTTTTCTCTGCCGATTTCTGCAGTCCTATATGTGTGCTTATAGAGTCAAATAAACTTTATAGAATAAATATGCGCACCTCAAATGGATGTTTTAAAATATTAATTAGAAATGTAATAATTAATGAAATTTGAGAGTTTTATCTTGACAATTTATCATTCTTTTTAACAAAAATACTGCTTTGATGCCATTTTAAAAGTCAAAATGTTCTTATTAATAATAATATTTTTCTCCCAAAATTTGAAAAAAAAAATGTTAAAATATGTTGTGCGGGATTTTTAAAAATGCATTGAATTGATACAACGTGATTGATACTACTTTCTTGTTACAAATATGTTTAATCGCATGTTTTTTCCCATGGTTGAGACCAGAGGATTGAGGATTCTGTTTTTTATCTGCTGAGTCGACAGATGTAAAGTTTATAAAGTCTCAGAACTGCGAAAGATTTTCTAACTGCGTTATGATGTCAGATGACTCGAATCCATCAAAAATGCTCATGCACGAGCATGAAAGTTCCATTAGAGTTAATAGGAAAAGTGCAAGGATATTAAATTAATATGGCTTTAATGTTTGTCACAATTTAATTTTTTTTAGATGTTAAACATGAAGCATTCCATTGAGATTAAGCACAAACAGCATTACTGGCGAACCAGCTGGTCGTAAGATATGTATTTGTTTATATTTTCCTAACATCATTCTGTGCGCATTATACTTCTGTTGCATTGTATCCATGATGAATGTATAGAAGAAGCATTTTGACCGAAACAGGAATAAGGTTCAAACGTAAAATGCGTATTTCATTTATTTGGATCTGTGACGCAATATACAGACAATTATCATTGGTGAATAACAATACAGAAACAAGGGGCTCTTACTCAATAGCCTTCCATTTCTATTTGAAAGTATTTCTAATATTTGTATAGCATAAGCCGCCTTTGGTGATTGCTACTTTGCCAGGATTAACGGTCGCTAAAATTCCAATTCAGTGTTTTATGTAATTTGATCTTAATAATTACCACGGCAAAATATGTTTAAGGTTTAAATTTTGATAATCATATAAATCATGCTATTTTTAAATAACCTAATTTTTAAATCTAAAGCATTTTGTTTATTATACTGTAGATTTTCCTAACATTTGAACTTTAATTTGTAAAGGGAGTGATAAAATTTGAAATAATACAAGGAAACAAACAACAAGCCTGTTTTTAAAATCTGAAAATACATTAAATCATTCGACAATGAAGTCTTATGTATACTATAGAATATTTATAAAATTTATGCAACAAGCCAAGGGATTATTTGATGAAAATTAATTTCATTCAAACATAAAATTCAGTTTACTACATCAAGAAAGAATATACTGAATGTAGCTCATAGTTCCGATAACTTTGTAAAAATTTAAAATGACGTCATTTATCGGAAAATTTATTGACTCTAATGACATAAAATACAATTATTTACTTCATTTAGATCATTTTACTTACTAGATGTTTACAAGCGTTACCAATGAGTTAGAATGTGCTCCATGTAGAGTGGATGCATATTAAGCCATATTTTCCGTAAATGACACATGAATATTAAATTAAAAGTGTAGCTATTTTAAGAGGCACAGAAATCTTTTTCTTGCATTTAATTTTCTAGAAAATATTATGTTTCATATTTATTCTATTTCATATAATCAAGTGCAGAAAATAATATTTTTCTGGATTCAGTTTGCAGTGATTAGTTGCATTAAATTAATCTTTTATTTGAACTTTTAACAGCGTCATAGTAATACAGCGATAAAAACTAATTTTTTATGCACATAGAACATGCACGTGCAGGCTGATTTCTTTCTTTTTTTGTATATCTAAAATATATTTAAAATTTTCGAAAATATATTTATTTTCGAAATTGTTTGCCAACAAACATCAAAATGTTGTCTAATTTTCAAATTAATTTAAATTTAAAAAAACAGTGCCGAGATGCATATTCTCATCCTCCAAAGTATATATGTGACATGTTTGATTAAAGGTCACGCTAGAGCGCCAATACACATATGTAATATTACATTTTCAATTATATCTATAAGTAAAGATTATATAATAAGTAGTGAAATAATTAATGTTTGTCAAAAAAAAACCCCGCAATTTATACATTCCAATCAATTTATTATTTCATAAAAATGACGATGAAAATATTGCTTTGTAAAAATAAAAATTATCATCTAATCCATCTATTTGACAAAATTTTCTTTCAAGCGTTTCCAGCGATGCATCTTTAATGATCGCACATTTGGAGCTGTTCTCGGATGTTCGCAACATGCCTTTGTCAATTTATCTGAAATAACGCGTTCCTCCTTACCTATCCTTCATGGCCAGACAAGTTCTGATTTGCAAATATTGAGAATGGTGATGTGAATTAAGAAGTTTCTTTGACAGTATCTTTTCCGAATAATTTTGTTCAAAAATCCAAGGCGATCAGACGCAACACATTTTAATTTTGAGCCTACTAGTGGTCTCCAATACTTCCTGCAACCACCTGAAATTTGATTTTTTTTGTGCAAATTTCTCCATAACTTTTGATGTTCCATAATATTTCAATCTGGAAATTAGATTTTTAACATGTGTATCGTACGCAAACATGTAATTCTTTTCAATCCAAAGCAATGGAGTAAAGCTGGCAATTTTGATACCAATGACGGGGCATACCTCCTGCAGGTATTTTGTACCATGACCGTAGATGGTCGTATGGATTCAACCAGAGATCAGTTAGAGTGTTAGAAACGACTGATACGGGCCATTCCATTTTTCCAGGTCGCTGCGGTAGTAAGGAGATAATCTCTGGAGGTGATCTCAACCAACCCTATGCTCAGGAAGCAAGCCAACAGAAAGTTAGCCTGATGATAGGTTTAATCCAAAATTTGAAACATATCTATAATTCGTGTGATTAAAGCATTTGCCAAATTTCCCAGATCTGACTTTTAGTAATTCTGAGTTCTTTCATATATCCACGTAAAGATGAATCTGTAGCTTTCCCATTTGTCGCTTTTCATCTATAATTTAATTTTTATTTAAAGACTATTTTCATAATTCCATTAGTTTAATTGTTGAGTTTTTGACTTAAGATATTGACATATAAACAGATATAATTTCAAAAAACTGATTTCTTCAGTCTCATGAAAATCATGAAGAATCATCAAAATATCGAAGTCGGTTTTATTGCTGATTTCAATAATTAGTAAGATGTTTGTGCCAGAGAAAAGTAATGTTAGCTGTAGAGACATAGGATGTATTTTAATGTTTAATTTACCATCTCTTATGAAGCTTGCACACAAAATCATAAATAAAATGAGAAAAAAAGGTTATTTCATTATCTTCCGAATAAATGTGACAGATGGTTCCATCAACTAAAATCTCACATTTTAACAGCAGTAATTCTTTAAATTTGTCTCGCAATTGCTATGCTGGTGAATGCTACCCGAAGAAAAAAAATACTTGAATATAGATTATTTTCCTATTATGCCTGTCAGATGTCAGTCATCTCAGAAATAAAGTAATGAACTCATCTTCAAAGCGAAAATCGGAACTGTCCAATTTCTAACCAAAAGCGGACGGAAAACCTCACGCAGAATTATAATGAATCACTGAAAAGTACCATGAGTAATTAAAATAACGAACGATCTTTCAGAAAGCCTATCGAATGACACTGCTTCTTTAAAATAACATATCATTTGTCTGACTGTTATTTTTTTATTTTATTTGAAAAGTAAAATAACCTAAGAGCACATTGGTAAATAAGAAAAGTAATCACGCATTGAAAAAGACATGTTTAAAATTATCCACACATGATATAATTTGATAGCGGAAGCATCATATATTTTTGCATTATTTGTACTTTTGCATATCATTTTGCATTATTACTGGAAATCGTCATACATTTTATGACTTCTCTTTCATCCATAGAGGAAGTCGCTGATCTCAGAAAGTATATTTGAAATCCATCTGCAATAAAAAATATTTCATGAATTGTAAAATCTAAGCAGACGCGTACTAACAAGCTACGACTCATTTATAAGGTCGAAAAATAATTCTGAATCACTATTTTTTGCCTTTGATTTTTGTAAAATTAAGACATGAATTGCAGTTAATATTTTTATTAATAATATAGATGACTATGTGTGTGTGTCTATATGTATGTGTTGGTGCCCTATAGGTATCATGAGCAAATTTGGCACATATGTATCTCGATAAGAATGTGCAACTTGGCAGTTCTTTTTAAATTTTTAATTACATTTTAATTTATAAAAATATTTTGCTAAATTTTCTGCATTTTTCAAAATAAGTTTAGAAAATAATTTTACACAAATGTGAGTTTTACACGGTTTCGAAATTAAAAAATTGTCTTTTTAATGATATTAAATTTATAATCGAGAAATTTTTTATCATTTCTACCATTTTTAATAACTCGATTTGCCCCACTTCCAATAACAGATTACATTGTTGTTCTAAAATTCAAACCCTTTTTATTATTTCAACACATATTTTATCATGGACCTTTTTTCCAATGTTGAAAGCTAAAAATGTAAAATTCTGCTTAATATTTGGTTAGTCTTCAAGATGAATAAAAAAGTGGTTATCATTCCTCGTGACTTGGATGAAAATGTGCATTTTTAAAAGCGAGACATGATGTCATAGAACCGGTCTCTATTAGAAAGGTTCAACGGGCTGGACATATTATCTGGCAATTGGATGGAATCCTGGAACGAAAGATGCCATGAAATGACTTTATTTAAATTAAATATAACTCGTATCCTAAAGTCGACTTATCTATTAAATGATGGACGATGACGTCAATGATTATAAAAAATTCTTCTATGAAATCTATAAAAATATTTCTTCACTACTCTTGTAGTTTGCAGATAAATGAATGATTTATGTCAACACATGAAAGGTGAAGAGAAAATGACAACAAGAAGAACCCTATACTAAAACCAAGGGGAATAGTCTCCCCGAAATACCAAAGATTGTCCAATCATTGTCATACCCTCTGCACAAAATGAGGGCCGCAAATATTTTGCCTGGAATTGGCGAATAATAGTAATGAAATATTTGGTGTGAATCGAGCATTTTTACTAAATCTATCGCCAGACGATGTTTTGTGGCCGCCCAGTGGACACCAACATTTTGTGCAACATGACAGTTGTTGTCAGAGAATAAAATTTCATCGATTTAAATCATTATGCTTATGAGTTGTTGTGTCTACATTCATGCCTACGTACAGGAAGATGGACAATCAACCGATTGACGGAATGGGTTCAAAATGTGACAAATGTTTACTTTTTATATGCTTATTCTGTGTACTAAATCTTATGTCTCTTGATTTTCCTGTAGTCTTATTTCCTTTTCTTCCTTCTAGCCACACATTTTATCTTTCTAGCTCTAGCTTTCCCACTCGAACATCCAGAGAGATATCCTATGGATGGATTTCGTTCAGAATCTGATAAAAAATCTACACATTTTGCCGCAAATGTATATATATAAAATGTCAACATCCTAGATTACAAAGTTTTTGAGTTGTCGTATCTATAAACAGAACAAAGAGAGAGGCATAACGCCAAAAATAGGTTTTTCGCATTCAGGAAAGTCAGAAACGTGGAGATTCGTTAAAATCTAGCTTACGAATTTTTTGACTCTTACAAAATGTCCTCTTTGCTTCGTGTACGAGAATGTTAAAAAGGCTTCCAAATTGAACAGGGGCTGCGGAACTCCGCTCACATAATGAATATTTAGACAGAAATTCTATTATAATAAAAATATACCTGCGAAAGAATCTGATTTGTGTGACATTTAATAGGACTCAGTGTTTCCCGTAGGAACTCAAAAAGCCTTGTCTTTTACCGCATCCTCATTTCTGTAAGATGCGCAATGAATTATCAAATTTTATTTGAATGGCATATTTCCTATAAATCAAGTGATCAAGAATTATCTTCAGTATTTTTGACAGCAAATCCTACAGTCTGACATATGAGATTCGATAACTTGATACTTCTATTTAAGTCGAATTTCAATGATGTCAAATTTGCTATTTTGAAAAAGAAAGGTTCTTCAAAGAAAATTTCCTTTTAGTTTTGTTTTAGTATCCTTTCGTTTGGATATAGTTTTTATCGAAATTCTTATAGAAGTTTTCACAAAAATGGAACTAATTAGATTGAAAAAAAATTCAGAATGATAGCTTGTCGAACCGAATGGGCGTACATTAGTTGAAGTGCGACTGAAGTATTGGCCTTCTTCTACACATTTTTATATGAAATATTTCACTTTTGCTTTTCAGGATCCATTATTTACCAGATCTATTTGGTCATTAAATCCCTTTTCAAAAACTCTTTTAAATCTTTTACTCGGGAAGTATGTGGAGAGTTTGCTGCTAAAGTTTAAGTGACATGATTTGACTCAAGTCATTCATCTTTGATCATCCTAGCTCTGTTGATTGGTTTTGTCCCTTAACATCCTTTTATTTACTGCTATCGAAATTTCGGAGAAAGTTGCATCCTGTTTTTTTTTCAGTGTATCTGTATTATTTAAAATTTAAGCTTCGATCAGATGATATTTGTTTTAAATTGAATTCCAATAATACTGAATGAATCAGAAATAAGTAATCAGCAATACTGAAAATAAATGCTGTATTTCCTTAATGCACTTTTCCTTTCAACATTATTTCTGCCCATTCATCGATTTTTTTTTTTACTTTTTTTTATCTAGGAGAGCTTTATTAAGCCTTCATGCAGTCATTTAAGGAACTTATAAATAATAAAAGTTGTTGTAAATCAAATTTTCAAAGATAAGGAAAAATGAACACAAAACAAATTAAACAAATAGTGGCCAATATATTTCAAGATTATGAATTTATAAAGGTTTTAATTATTTTTTGGATGGACATGACTAATCCGCATAATGTTATTAATAATAAATTAAGTATTTTCAATGTTTGCTCTAACTCCAAAATTAACAACACAATTTAAAGTATAAGAAAATGGCATTAGCATCTTTCTGCTAAAATAATCTTAACTATGAAATTCGTATTTAACAGAGTATATAGGATTTAAATAATCCATAGATACTTGGCTCAAAAAAAGTTCGCCGTGCACGAACATATTTATTCAGTAGAGCTGGGATTTGTGGGTTGAAAATAATTACTTATTTTCAAGTAAGAAAGAAAAGAAATCACCCGCATAGCAGAAGGACATCTCGATTGCATATTAATATTGTATATAATATTGATACTCTCTGGAAAAAGATTGCAGTACTTCCCAAAACATGCCTGGTGGCTGCCTTTTAATTGCAAATTTTGTACACAATCGTCTTTGAATGTCTATGCACATGACTCATTTTAAATTGCAGCACATTTTAGTGAAATGAAAGAGAACATTATAAAAGCAAATATTGATTATAAATATATGAGTCATACCTGAGCAGGCATCTCCTCTTTAAAAACTTTCGAACCTCGCCAGCTTCAGAATGTTTGTCAACGGCAGACCAAATGGATGTTCTCTCATAATGCCTCTTGTAGATATTTTAGATTAAAAACCATTAGCACCTGCCACATAAACTGTCATTTTTAATTTTCATATGCACCTTTTCATTTCAGTAAAAATAGGATTTAATTAAAGTAATAAACTAAAGATGTAAAGTAATAAACAAAAATTTAATTCAAATTAAAATTGCGTTTTACGTTGAAGCAACTGCAAAAATATACAAGATCCATAATCATTAAAATCGAAAATGGGACTCTGCGGTGTTCTTTGAGGCGGCCAAAAAGCCAGTCTTTAATGTTTCTCTAATACTACTCTACGTTGTCTGGAACGTTAAAAAATAGTTTTTAAGGCAATTTCAATTTCAGCGAATTCACAAGAATTTTCGAATTTTATGCTCATGGTTGTATAGATTTGCTTTGATATTCCTTACATGAAGAGAATCCAATGCAAGGCTGTTGTCCGTACTGCCGTTTCGATGGCGAGAATCAGTCAAAAAATACAGAAAGGTGTAAGGGCCAATCTGTATTTTTACCGGCTATTCGCGGTCTTTCTACCCGAAAGCATTTGTCTATTCTGTCCTCAAGCCGATTACCATTGTATGAATAGTCCAGAATAAACAAATGGTGGAGAGGAAGTGGTATATCTAAACCCTCTGAATTCCTACCACTTTATTTCCATTCCATTTGGAACGAACATCTTGGTGCATTGCTCATTTTTTTTATTGAATTTAATTATTGAGTAACGGCGAAGCAACCAGGAGCATCTCAAGTAAATTGAACTAAAATTTGAAAACAAAGTAAACTGCTCAGGAATGACGTGTTTTATACTGAACACTCATGACTACTCAACGCCAGGCTGATAGCCGACTGTTTCTCAGCTCATGCTTCATGCAGAATTGGCATAGAATGGACCAGAAATTTGAATATCCGTCTAATATTTATTGAAATGATATACATTGTACAGCTAAAGTAAGTAGGAAATTACTATTTTTTTATGAATGGCAAAATTCGTCATTGCATTATTCTCTTTAATGCGTCGGCTTGGAGCATCTCATAAAAATGCACTAAAGAGATGTCTTGAATTAGAAATGGCCTTCAATGACGTGGAATTACTAGCACTAGGGACAATGACTTTGAAAGTTTTAAAAAATATATATATATTATCATAAAAATCATGATAAAAGCCATGATAAACAAAGAATCATTTTTGGTTGGTAAATTGATTAATGTGTGCTATTACACCTCCTTAAGTAAGTGAAAGTGGCAGAGAAGATCTAATTTTTGCTCAAATAAATGAAATAATCTCTTCGTTTGGAGCGAAACCTCTCAGAATGAAAGTAAGAAGCTGGCAATTCGATCACAATCCCCGGTCTTAAAAAGGTCAGCAGATTTTTATCACAAACATCGGCTAAGAAATGTCGAAATAGCTTCCGTCACGTGACGTAGATACCTCTTCCGCAGAGTTATTTTAGTGAGCTCTAATCTGTCCTTTTCAGCTCGGATCAATAAGTGCTGATCTGGATATTGACCATTTTTATGCGATTTTCTTCTAAGGAATGCTTTTCACTTGCGAATGCATTTGCAGGGTGCCATTCAGATAAAAAAAAGTAATTTAATCCTCTATTTATTGCGCAATTTCGGAATATCATTATAAGAAAATCAGTGAATCAACGATTCTTCGACAATTTAGTTGAAAACATTATAT
>JAPMOR010104843.1:2478552-2551523 GCA_026543865.1 Argiope aurantia
TGTGTGTGTGTGTGTGTGTGTGTGTGTGTGTGTATATATATTACTTTATGTATATTATATTAATGATAATATTGAGCATAAGAATATAACAGCCAAAATTAAAGGTTAGGCTTTGTGAAAGCATTGCACCGTAAATTTTGATTAATATTTTCACGAAATGTGTAATTTTATGATAACTTTTTTTCCGATAACCAGTTTTAAATTTATTTTTACTCTATTTTTTTTTCTAAAAGAATTTTTATTATGAAGTTTTGGAGATTCGATTTGTAAAAATAGAATTGTAATTGTTACGACTTGTAATGATAATTTTCAACATCACATGCTCACTAGTAAGCAAGATAATTTTCAGATATTTCTGACAGACGCAGAATGAAGGCACCGAGGGTATGAGAAATTATATGGAAAAAATGGGAAGTTACTAAAATTTATGGAATTTTGGCCCTTTTCTAATTAGGAGCGAAGAATAATGAATAACAGAAGCAAAGAATAATGAAGAAGTCAATTTTCTTGAACGTTCGGTGCTCTGTCACAGAAAGCATACAAAACTATGAGACTGAATATTAAGTCGTCGCAAGTTACCGGCAGTTGAGTGCAAGTTTAGCGAGTGATTAATTGAGAGCAGCAGACGTCATGAGAGACGTGAATAGCAGAGTGAAGTCTCTCTGCAACGAGCACTTTGTGCTATTGCGGTTGTTTGTTACCTATTTGTTAATTGTGCGCTGCTACTCATTGCAAGCGTTGTTCCTACATATGCTTCAGCCATGTTTTACTGCATGTGTGTTCGGGTTTTTCATATAAAATAAGATGTTGCTTTTTGCTATTGAACTAGCTGAACACCCATGCACCGAAACTTGATTTTCTGAAATTTTTCGTAACAATACTATGCAGAAAAGAGTAAAATATAATGTAGAGAGTTTGAAAATTCTCTTCTTGAATTTTTTTATTAATTCAAATTACGCCCTAGCTCTTATAATCATAAAATTAAAATATCATTTGTTAATCCCAATAAATTTGATTAATAATTTTGGATCCGACATTAAAATTAAAAATTAGAAAAAACAGTTTATATCTCTTAGTTATGTTTGTTGCTAAATATGTCCTCGAGAAATTTATTGTTGCATAATGTATTAATTAAAAAGAAGTCGATAAAAATATGCCACACTTTAAAAAAAATTAAAGCGCAAGTTGTGCAATATACTGTTATTTATATAGCCTATTGCATAGTTACTAATTTCAAAACTGAGAAAAATTACTGTTTTAATTACATAGCTGTTAACTAAATTTATTTTTAAAATTATTCATACTATTACTCTTACAATTTTGTTTATGAAAATCACAGAATATTTATTAACTATAACTAATAATGTTATGAATATATATTTCATATCGTTATTAATTTTCTTTTGAGTAATCAGTTTTAAACGCAGCTTTTTTGAATTCGAATTTTATTACACGGTGCAAAATGTTTAAGTGTAGAATACCCTTTTACCATTAAGTTAATACATTTGTTTTACAAAATTTTGTGTAAAAATTAATATGTTAATATACAGATATTATATTGAATAATAAAAGTATTGTAGAGGCCCAAAACATAGAAAACTTAATTTCAATGAAAAATATCAAACAATCTTTAGTAACATTTAAGCTATGAGATCCTTAATAGCGTAAAATGAACAACAATACCTTTAAGATTTCTCCCGATTGTAAAAACAATCAGAATAAAGAACAAATATATAGAAACATGGAATAAAAGTGTTGCGTTAGTATGAGTCGAGTATGATTTTAGTCTGTTAGGAAGCGATTCACAATATCGAGCGCAATCTATCGATTATCTTGAAAATGTATCACATTACGAATACCATTTTAAGTATTGACTGTTCAATTAATCGAAGAGAAAGCGATCTCAAAAATTTTTACTTCTATTACATGTGTATTATTTAAATACCTCAACGGATCTTCATTTGTTCAATAGTTTTACGTATCCAAATCAAGGAATCAAAATCCTTACCACGACATCTTTCTTAGGCTGACATATGTTCTGTAAAGTTTCTGATGCATTATACATAAATAGTTCAAAACGTTCTTCAAGTCAGATTGTTGGACTTAGATGTGTCATACTTGGTACGTAATTAGTTATTAAAAATTTTTTTCCAAAATTTTAAACAGTCATGTAATGAAAAATCATTCGAAATTTTTACGATTTCGAATAATAACTTAAGAGTTGAATATCCTATAACAACCTTTCTTTTACCAGTTTTACTAGATTGAAACTGGTATTGATTTTCAATTTCACTATATTTCTTAATATTTATTATACAATTACTGACGCAGTAGATATTTGCCACTTAATCGCAATTAAATTTCTCATAAATCCATTTAATCGTGAAATTGGCTTTCATAGTATAACCTTTCAATCAAAAGAAGGAATTGATTCACATTTTAAAAGTATTACATTTTTAAGATAGTTTTTCATATTTTTTGTATATCTTGATAAAACTTTGTGAATTCTTAAATTTTTTTTAAAAATTAATATTAGAAAAAAATGAAAATTTTAAGTAAATAATACTTTTAAAGTAATAACATTATTATACTACCATATTTCTGAAAAGATTATCAAATTTTTTTGTGCTTCGTATTTCTACAACATAATTTAATATTTATTAAAATGGATTGCCATTTCAATGACACTAGAAAACAGCATTGGTAACATAGCAATTTATCACTTTAGTCTTGAAAAGAAATTTCTTATATATTTTGACACTTTATTAATATTAATGATGCGCCGATTTCTATAAACTAGAAAAATTTCTACACTTTATTCTGTGTGTCTGCTTGGCAGACATGTCCAAGCATTGCTGGCGTGAAATTTTATTTTTTTATTTTTTTATTTCTTCATATATATTTATCGACGTCACTTTTCAAAATGACATCAAGCTGCTACAGGATAAAAAAAAGTTAAGATAAAAAAACGAGTAATGTTTGAGAGAAAAAATCGCCATAAATCTTACACCATATCTTAATACTTTTATTCACAGTTTAGGAAAAGCAATTGCTTAAATTCGATTTTCAGTAAAAAATAAAATAGGTTGATACTACTCAAGTATGAGAACTACACTGGTGTGCAAAACTTAAGCAACAGGTATGTTTTTTGCCATAACTTCACGAGAAATCATCTGAGAGACATGAAATTCAGAAATGAGATACAGCATTTTGTTCTGAAAGAATGAAGAAAGCATAGTTGCGCAGAAATGAATACAATGCATACAGTATGGAATCAAACACAAAAAGGCTTTATTGAACTCATAGTATCGTTACACGTGATTGTCTGTCCAAGAGGAAGAACAGCAGGCAGATGTTCCTTAGTATGGGATATGCCCTCCCCTTACTGAAATGGCTGCTTCGCACCGTCTCCCCATACTCAGCACCAGATTGTCCAACAGTTCTTGAGGTAAGAGTGCCCATTCCTCAATCAGCATCTGTTTAAGTTGACGGGTGTTCCCAGGAGGATGTAATCGTGCCACAAGGCGTCTCCCCAAAGCATCCCACACATGTTCTATCGGATTTAAATCAGGGGAGCACGCCGGCCAATCCATTCTAGTGATATCTTCACTTTCCAGGAGCTCCTCAACAGCATGAGTCCAGTGTGGCCGTGCATTGTCATCCATAAAAACGAAGTCTGGTCCAATGGCACCTCGGAACAGACGCACATGGGGAAGGATCACATGGGGAACAGACGCACATGGGGAAGGATAACAGCGATCTCCAGTTACAGAACCTCTGTCGAAAACGTGGAGCTCAGTCCGCCCGTTCATCATAATGCCTCCCGAGACGCCAACTCCAGGACCACCGAAACGGTCTCTTTCCGTGATGTTACTTGGAGGAAACCGTGTCCCGACCTCTCTCCATATCAACTGGCGTTGGGAATCGCTTGTGGCACTAAAACGACTCTCATCTGTAAAGAGGACACGACTCCATTGATGAGATGTCCAGTTTTTGTGCTCCCTGCACCACTCTAAACGGTGCCGCCGGTGGGAAACTGTCAAAGGGATGCAGCGTTCAGGACGGTGGGTGAATGGGCCACCTTTGTGAAGGCGTCTGGACACAGTAAAACGCGGCACTTCTCACCCCGTTGCTGCACACAGTTGCTGAGCAATGGCGCTTGTTGACTTTTTTCGGGTTCTTTTCGCCTGCAGGACGATATGTCGGTCATCCACTGCAGTTGCTTTCTTGGGGCGGCCACCACCAACCTTTCTCACAGTTTACCTGTGGCTTGGAAGGCTTTCCAAGCGCGCGAAATGACACTTTTGTCGATTAAGAACTCTTCAGCTACACTGGTCACACTACGCCTCTCCTCCAGCTTTCCGATCATTCTTCCACGTGTGAAATCGTCCAGGTGATTTCTGCTAGCCATATTTCATGAATTTACTCACGTGCACTTTCAGCGAATGTCTTTAATTGCGTCTCTGTCCTTCCTTTTATAGTAATGTTGAGCTGCGCGTGCCTTCCGCACGTGTTTTGCGTACGCTCACGTCGCCTGTGACGTTTTGTTCCTGATATTTGCATACGCATGACCTTTCTCTTAAATTACGTGTTCACTGTACTGATCGCAAGAACTCCTTTTCTGCAATTTCATGGCTATCTGCTTAAAATTTGCATTGTTGCTTAAGTTTTGGACACAAGTGTAATTAAAGTTCTTAAAAATTTTGTATTAGCGAGATATTTGTGTTGGTATAAATATGTACCTCTTTTATTAATTAAATTTTGGATATATCCGATATGACTTTATATATATGTATCTAATGTGTCTTTACATATGTCTAATTTGTCTTTAGATAATCTTGGGCCAACAATGTAGACATAAGACATATGTAGACTCTACCTGCTTTTGCAAAAATTATAATTTCTATTAATGAAATTTCTTTATTTATTTGAAATTCCTGTTAACTATTAGTATTGCATAATTATAGTTATTAACACTACAATTTTATTTATTTCGTTAATAGTATAACTCAACTCTCATACAATTTACTCAACTTTAATAAAATTACAGAAACATGGATATTTTAAGTACTTTTATCTTTTATGCATAAACCTCCGCAATAAACAAAGTGGATTACACGGAAATCCCTCTTAAGAGGGAAGATTCTGACGATTTCCCGTCATTGTTCACCTCTTTGGAGGCTTGCACTCACATTTCACTGCATTCGCCTTCTTGAAGAAACGGAAAACGCATCAGAAATTCCTAGTTTTAATATGAAAAAGAAAGAAAAGTTTTTGCAACGAAACATATAGGTTCTTTTCAACTGCTTCTCACTTGACTCGTTTAATATTTTATTTTTCCAACTCAATTTTATAATTTCTAATGAAATATGTTCATTTTTTATAACTCAATTTCAATAGAACTATTATATACGATATGACAAATTTAATTAAAACCTAAGAGTTTCCCTAGGAGGGGTGCCATCTAATAAAGCATTTTATGAAAATTTATGGATCCCATTATGTGTAAAGTAATCTATATCTATATCTATACTTATAATAAAGCACAATGTGTGTGTGTGTGTGTGTGTGTGTGTTGGCGTTCTACAGACCAGACCATTCAACCTACAGCTACCAAATTTGGCACGTGTATACCTTGGAGGTCGGGAATGTGCACCTGGGGGTTATATTTTCAAAATTTTAACTAGGATTTTATTTATTAAAAATTAAGCGAAAGTTTGGCGTGTTTCTGCTATAACTTCCGAAAATATCACCGCACAAAAAAGATTTTTACATGAAGTTAAAGATCCAAAATTTATCATTTAAATGATACCAATGTTTTAACCCTAAAATTAAATTTCTATTTTTAATGAATTTTTATATAAATATTTTAACTATAATTTTCAACAATTTTTTTCGTACAAAATAAAAATAAAATTTAAGCTGCACGAGCACGTTTCGCATTCATGGGAAAAAATTAGCTTTTTTCAAAGTGTTGCCATCACATTGATTAAAGCTCCAATTAAAAATAAATTAAATCTTTTTGGAAATGAAATCTGCAAAAATATAATTTTCGGCACGTGTCTGAAGGAAATGAAACAAATATGAAATATCATTTTTTCTAAAAATAAATTCAAGAAAAATTATTTTATAATCTTTTACACTCTCTATATTATTAATCCAATAAATCAGTTTTATTTAACTGGTTTTATTAATCCAATAAATCAGTTTAAATAAATAAGGAATTTTTGATTTTACATAAAGCTTCTGCTGTGGAAGTCACGATTAACAAAATGTTCTTGAAACACTAATATTTTAAATAAAAAGAGTTAATTTCCAATAAACTAAATCAATCACTTAAACTGACTGATTTATGAAACTTTGAATATCACTATTCAATAAAAAAAGGATAATTTTTGATTTTCCATCAATCCTTTCAAAGAAAATATGCCAATCAGTGCGAAGGTTTCTCAAGATTAATTGGCCTAAGATTATGAAAATGTTGAGTTTTTCTAAATTTTTAACATTCAAAACTTCATAAATAAGTCTTAGTTGACCGTGGAAAATAAAAACATTCGTTCATTTATTTAAAATTTGGTGTGTCCAGAATATTTCTCAGAATATGATACCTGACTTCATTAAATTTAGACTTCATAATTTTTGAAATATATTTATATGCCGGAACAAAATATTATTATTGATTTCATTTCAATCCTTTTGAAAGCAAAATTAAAAACTGAATTTTATGCTGAATATGAGAAATTTTTGTTGAATTATTTTTTGAGATATTACATAAATTATGAAAAATATTTTGTAGTTCACATAAGACTTAAATACCGAGCGATTCTGTTTGCAGCAATCATATTCAATAATAATAATAATAAATAAATAACAATAAGATGATAAATAAAATAAAGCGCTTGGTTTTATTAAAAAGTATCTTTATATTAATTGTAATTTCATCATTTCCACTTTAAATTAAAGCTGAAGTTTTACCGGAAATGACAACAAATTAGCAAAATATATATAGTAAATTGAATGAAACGATCTAAACAACATTATATGTTTGGGTGACTATCAAAATTGGAAGATTAAAAATTTTTTGTTTGAGAATCTATTAAGAGACCTGTTACTTAAAATATTTAATTGAAAATTGTAGCGACCGGTAATATATATTATAAATTAAAGAATATTTTAATTTCTAATACACTAATAACAGAATATTTTTAAAAGCCTATGATTTTAATGTCTATTATTTTCAAAATATATATTTTCATCATTAAAGAACCTATTGAAATGAAGCAATTGAAATGTACTTAAGAAATAAGGTAAAAAAGGCTTCAAAAATACCTATCTACAGACAGATTCATAAAACTTCTATACTCCTGACAAAGATTTATATTTTGTAACTGATATTCGTCAATACCATAGCTGGAGAAGAATAAGGTCTTTATTGGAGGGTATGTCAGGATATTTCGAGAAGATTAGACACTTTTTTTTTTGTAATATACTATTTTTTTAACATTTTACTCATTAGCGAGGTTTTAAATTTTGGTTTTAAATCTGCTTTTTAATTCTTGATGTTTCTTGGCTTCATATTCATTAATATTATTGAAAGAAAACTCAACGTACCTTGTTGTTAATCATATGAATTTCTTTGATTAACAACAAGTTTTAACTACTATAATATTATAGATAAAAAGTTCAGAAACTACTATAATATTTTAATCTAGAAAAACTGATCTTTTCAGATATACAAAACTCTAATAAACTAAGGGACGAGTGAAAAATGAATGACAAGATTCCAAATTTACAGATATGATATGAGACAAAATTAAATAAAGGCGTATAAAAAAAGAGCAGCTTTATTCAACATATTAAAATGCCCCTAGATATAGAGCTAATGTTTATTACAAGGAATCTCTTAGCTGAGCTTTCAGAAACAGTTACTTGAAATAGTTATTTTAAAATATTTATGCTGTCTTTACTGACACTGATAATGTGGAAAATTTATCATCCAAAAACTATTATCCCACTGAGAAATTCTTTCAGCTCTTTAAAGAGCGCTCTGTTGCTCAAACAAACTTAATGGTTTATCCAAAGATTTATTAAAAGAATTTTTACAAAAGGGAAGCACGTCTTCTGCGGGAGAAAGAAAAGCCCCAAAGAATTGTGACTATTAATAAAAAGGAAAATTCCACGTTAGACTTGATGTCCATGCTGCAGTTTTTCCAGCATCGCTTATGTGCAATAAAAGTTAAGTTTAAGAGACCAAAGGAATGCTTTAAGAACAACCTAAATTTTATATGGCTTAGATAGGATAAAATAGATACATTTTAAAGTTCTAATGGGAATGGTACTCTTTGATTTCTTATATATATGGAATGACGATACTTTACCAGGATGCGTAAATCAAAATAAAGAAAAGATATTTTTCATGTCACAAAAAAATCGATATTGCGTCCAAATGTTTTAGGTACTTTTATAGTTTGAATAAATAAATATTTTAATAAAATTAATTTAATTCAAATCATACTACTCACTCCAATAAAATAACTCCTTATATATGCGATGTTAAGCTGTATGCAATTCTTTTCAATAACAATGACCAGAATTTTCTTGTTAGGCTTTAATTTGAAACGAAGAAAGAAATTGAAAATATCCTAAAAATCCGTTCATTGATCGATTTTGTACAAGAATCAATTAAGTTTTATTTATTATAACATCATAAGGACTACGAGTTTTGAAATATATTTCTCTTTCGGTTGACAAAAGCAATAACGTCCCCACAATCGTTTAAACAGGCGCATGACCGCCTCTTGCATCGAGCTACCGTATGCATAGATTCCGAATTAGACCTTGAAATTAAACATTTTTTATTACAAGTCTCACACCACATACGTTCCAGGAGTCTCAAAATTTAAAGGCCTTCGCTGCGGTTTACAGACCCAGAAAATCAAACATGTTCAATAAAATATAATGAGTGTTCCAATTTATGTGTTGTTGCCCAGAAAAATTGATTCCGTTTCTTGGCGCTCGTGATTTTCAAGTAAATTAGCTTTTGAGTATAAAGAAAATATCACAGCTAGTATACAATTGGCTTATTTTAACTAGATGGCATACAAATACAAATACCTGGAATACAAATACAAATGACATACAAATAGCCTATTTTGATTCACTGGCATATAAATATGAATGTCTGGAATACAAATACAAATGGCCTATTTTTACTAATATAGTTAAAAAACATTATTTTAAATTAAAACATACATTAAGTTTGTGCAGGAACAGTATATATATCATTATTTCTTGAGAGACACCATATTAAACATATTTATAGATAACATATTTTTTCTCAATCTAAAAAACAACAGCACATAGTTGAAGTTGCATATTCTCTCATTAAAATATTTTACACCTAATTTTTTTTTACCTTTAGTTTTTTTATAAGAAGTAAGAATAAATTATATCCCACTACCCCTGAAGAAAATTTAGCATTCCGCGAAATCCATCTGTGATTCGTGCGCACTGTTTGTTACTTCTCATTTACACTAAGAACATGAAACTTGTTTCCCGACTCATTTTCTGGAAAATAAGTGCAACAGTGGTAGTAACAGAACGATTTTTCCCACCAATAACTCTCAAATCTGACGCCTTTCTTTAATGTCTTGGGTGATGTCATTTTCTTTGAAAGCTTCAGAAAAAGTTGGCACAATGAAAGCTCATCATTCTCCAGGTATGTTGTCATGAGATGTAGTTGTAATTATTGAGTTCAGTCATAGAAAACCATTATTGGATACTCAATTTTGAGGAAAATATTACTTGAAATTGAATCCCCACCATAAATTTTAAATTATCTGAAAAACAATACAGATTTTCCCTTTAATGCATTCAGCATTTCTCCTATGCTATTGTGACAATATTTAGAATGGAGTATAATCCCTAACATACATTTTTCAGCATTGTGTACCTAAATAAGTATATCTGACCACATCCAGTTTAGAGCATCATAAATAAAACAGATTTAGTTCCATATCTCACCTTATTTACCTTGAATTTCATAACTTAAACATGTTGTCACTTGAATATTATTTTGATGAATGAGAACTCTGAAGTGTTTTTCTAAACATGCCTGATGAAAATAATCTTCCTTCAAGTGCCGTTCTCTTGAGTTGGAGGTCGCGGGGGAAAATATGGCCGTCAAATTGAAACTCTGGCAACAAAATATTGATTTCTACGTAATTAATGAATAAACCTGCGAAAATTCCAGCATCTATTTTTATGTCAGTTATAGGAACGTAGTTATAGTGATTTTTGATATCTTTGGATTACCCGATGCGAAGACAAAGAATCTAGAGGTCTTAAAGCAAAATTGAATGATTATTTTTCACCAGGACCGAACGAGATCTATACGCGTTACTTTTTTTGCAGATGTTCATAAGGTAAGCAAGAACTTTTATATCCGTCTATAAGTTAAGAACAAAAGTAGTGGACTGCGCATTAGGTAATTTACAAGATAGTTTATTTCGTGATCAAATTGTACATGGAATATGTTCTGATAATAATAAGAATACTAAGTTATGTTGCCATTGCAATTTTTCACATTATTTCTATAACTGTCTTGTATTCAATGTTTTTTGTCGAAACTCTAACAAAAAAAGGACATCACGTACACCAGTGTAAATTTAAATTGAAGAATAAGCGTTTTTCTGAAGAAAAATGCATGGAATAAAAGAACTGTTTTGGATTTATTTGTTGTATTCTTTACACCAGTGAAATACTGTATAAAATAAGGGAAGATTACAACAAGAATCCATGATTTACAACAGTTACATTTAATCATGGAATCACTATTAAATTTAAATTAGAACCTGGTGCTGAAAGAAATATTATCATAAAGTCAGAAATGTGTAAAGCTTATGTACCGTATTAAAAAAATCCCATACGCCATTAAAGACTTTTTTTAATCATACTTACAAAACAATGTTAGGTGAAATACATAAGAACTGCATCATAGAAAATTGATAAGTGAAATTTAAGTTAATGGTAACCGACGAAGAATTTAGTTGTTTCTCGGATGCCATACTTGTGAAAAACTAGTTTGATTCAAAGTAATCGTGTACGAATACATTTACAAGGAAATAAAACTAGTATTTTTGATAAAATATTTAATGGTATTGGATGTATAAGGAATTTTGAATATAATATTGAATTTCAAGATGGTGATAAATTTGTTATTCGTCATCTTGGACAAAATCTCACCCTCGTGAGAAACTCGAGTTCGAGCAATCAGTTTTGTTCAGAATGTCAGAAGATGTTCAGAAGAAATAGCAGCTAATATAAAACCCTGTTCAGTATGTCAACATACTTATAGTTCTCTCAATACAGAATCCCCATTGATGAATCCTTCCCCCCCCCAACAAAGAATAGATATAGATTTGTTGGAATTTGCTGGTAATAGTTATTGTTTATTAGTTAAAAGTCATTCTAGATATTTCGACTTTAAAACTGATGGAACATTCCAATTCTGAAGCATTAATTAATTATTTGAGAAACAGCTATGCCAACCTATGAAATATCAGATATCTTGGAGTTGGATAATGATGCTAAATATAGATCATAAAATTTTCATCATTTCATACAGAGTGCAAAGCTAAATTGAATAGATTATCTGAGCTTTATGTACAGAGGCCAAATTAATTTTAAAATGATAAAGGATCTAAAGAACTGACCACAGAGTGGCTCTCCTCAATGGACATTACCTACGCATGCTGAACGATTTTTGGACGTTCTATTCGTACTTCAATTCCTTACATCCATCCGAATGTCTTTCTAAAATGTCTTCTTCTGAATCTCTACCACAAGCAAGAGAAAAACAACAATCTAGTTACAAGATATCTTCAAACAAAAGTTCGCCATTATTTGTAAAACTAGAAGCAGATCATCAAACTGGATTCCTGCAGCCGTTTCTTCTGCTTCAGATGCTCCCCGCTCTTATTTTGCTATTGCACATGATGAGAATATTTTAAGGTGAAATGGCGAAGTTATCCGCTATACCAAAGCTGATAATCCCTCCGATCGTGAATGTGTTGTTCGCCCTCACCGACATATTCTATTCAGAGACTCTCTCACAACAATCGAGCTCTTCTGATGATCCCCGCCTTGCCAGTGATGGAGTGAATCCCAATCAAAGCACTGTAACAGCTATACACATGCTATGGGAAAGTTTGGAAAAGCAACAGGAAATGGAACTCAAAGTACAAACGAATAATTCAAGCAAAAGAAGTAAATTTTGTTCAACAAAGAAAGAATGAAAAACTTGTAAAGCAATTTTGCCTTTTCTGAGAAGTAGGAAAAGATATAAATGTCTGTAGTGTAGCAGTTTCGCTTAAATAAATTCAGATTAGTTACATTTTTTTTTTCTTCTACAAACACATCCACACTTTTTGAAGAATTAATCTCGGTGAAATACTTTTATTCTATTGTGCCATAGTATATGTAAAATTCCATTGTATATATCAATATTTTATAATACTAGTTAATATCTTTTTATATAAAATCCTTTAAAAAGTTACAAGAATAAACTAATTTAAATTATTATAATGACACTCAATAAAAACTAAAAGCAAATGGTCCACGAATTAAGTTTTGTTCTCTACTGGCCGACAAACCTTTCAGGAGTGGTGGGACAATTTTATCCCTCATTTTTAAGTTTAACTAATTAATAAGGAAATTAAATATTTGAAGAATGAATATATTCCCTGAATCTTAAAGATTTCTTTTATAGCAAATATTTATTTAACAAAAAAAAACCCATTTTATTTTACTAAAAATAAAGAAATAAAAATAATCTCATGCTCTGAAAAGACACGGATTTAAAATTATTTTCAAGACATTTCAAATAATTTTAAATGTTACTAAAATTCCTAAAAAATATTTTATAAAACTTTCAAATATTTGTTAAAATACTTTTTGTGGAAGAAACGCAGCAATAAATTCATTCAAAAACATCTTTAAAAGGTGGGATAGAGAATGTCTTGCAGTGCTTTTGAGGGAGAAAAATAAGAAAATCGCTGTAAAACAATTTGAATTGTTCACACAAATATGATTATCTCAGCTATAAATTTGTTAAATAAATAATCAATAAAAGAAAAGCTAAAAAAGAGGAAAAACTTATTTACGTTTTATGAGAAAAAATATCAAGAGCTAAATAAATGCCTTTTAAATTCCGAGATAACACAACTACATTTTAATTCTAAGCTTAAACTTCAAAAACTCTCCGAAACGAATTGCATTTCTACTTTAAGGATTCCAAACTCAAATTAAGGATCAAAACAGAAGTTCCTGATAAATGACTTTCCCTTCCAAAGTGAGAATGAAGTTCAATTTGCAAAATTTAACTCGAGGATTCGTGAAACGCGAATAAACCAAACCTCCGAGAGAGCAGAGCAACATAGAAGGAAATCAATGGATTTCCTTCCTGCATTTGCAAAAGAAAGCGGTGCTTTTCAAAGCAGATTACCTTACTTAAATAAAACTCGTTGCTCTTTGATTGGAGCAAAATGCCTTTAAATCCACATTCTTTTTTTCTTCGAAAAATAACTCAAAAAGATTGACTTCAACGCTATAAAATGAAATGGTTGTTTTTTCATCATTTACGTTGTAATGGAATTCTTTTTATATTGTGCAGGGAAATATGTACTGTGAAAGGATTTTGAGTGAGGGAAAGATTTCAGAGTAAATAAGAAAAGAAAATGTACTGTATAAACGAAAGAAATATTTTGATTAAGTCAGCTAATAATATTAAGCTTAACATTTTGAAATTTTTCTGTGAGTTTTATATATCAATTTCATAATGCGTTTCAGAATTTAAATAATGTTTAAAATATAATAATTTATTTAACAAGGAAATTAATTCCTAAAATGTACAGGTTAAATGTATCCATATTAAAAAAAAAAACGAAAATTGTAAATAAAAAAATCTTAAAATTTAAAGGGGTCTAAATCTGATTCTCTGAACTTCCATGTAGTGGCAATTTCAAAAACCAATATTCTCTTTCTTGATACTATAATTTTCGTGCTTTGTATAATTGATGTCCTATTTATAAGAACAATATTAGACTTTAAAGAGTTAATGCTCATTAGGGCAATAGACACTGCTATTTTTGAGTGGAATTAAGGCTGGAACATTTCTTTCTTGAGTTGCATTTCTGTCACCAAACAACATTTTATTCTTAAAGTATCTGGGGAAAGTAGTTTTTAGTTCAGTTTTAGTTTAGTTATATAAACATTTCATTTTAAAGCAGCATTAAGTCTATTTTGGGACTGACATCGTAATTTTGAACCGTGGTCAGATGACAAGGACGCACCTGAACTGGAACGCCCCCCTTTTCCGAACTTCCGCACCATACCTGCGTGAGGACATTTGGGCTCGACGAATTTTGCATGCGCTTACACAACCGCTTACGCAAGGGTTCTTCGGTGGAATCGGGTCTCAAACCTGAACCACCGTACCACCAGGCAACCACGGTCCGAAAGCAATTGAGAAGTGAAATAACTATTTATAAAAAATATTGAAATTACTTTCATGAGAAAACATAAATGATCAATAAAAATTATATGCAAATCATATCCGAATGGTGACAGCATTTATATTTCATGAAACAGTTGTACTTCAAGGCTCAAGTTCTTGAGAAATTCTTCCACGTTCTATAATTTTCTATTAAAATTCTGAAAGTACGTTTCAATGTTAAGTTTTTCTAATATTCCCAGATAATTATTTTTTCACACTCTTAAAAATATTATCTTTTTAATGATACTAATTTATTTCAATTTTACATATTAGCAGTTTTTATTTAAATTTTGAAGAATACAACTGAGGAAAATTGAAAATTTTTGTATATACTGAGAGAAAATGGAAATTGGAAAAATTGCGTAAAACAAAGCAGCAGAGTTACGCTGGAAAGAAGCAAAGCAGCAAATTATAACATTGAGAAAAACTTCTTAAAGATGCCAATAAATAAATATATATAAAAAAGAAAACTCGCAGACATACTTTGATTATGTCGCGTGATTTTCGGACTAAATATACGTCAAAAACAGAATTTAATAATTCCAATGAATAAGATTCTTTTGAAATTTTGCTAATTCATTAGCTAATGCTATTCGAGAGGCTTACTTCTTTATTGTACTTTTCATTTTTAAAAAAAAGAAGAAAAGATGAGTGTTAAAAATGTTGCTGAAAAAAATCATTTCCAAATATAATTACGGTGAGTATACTATTTCTTATTTAACAAAAAGCAAAATTTTCTCTGTCGTGTTTACAGATGACAGCGTCGAAACCTCACTTCATATTTACAACATGCTACTAAATTTGGCAGTGCCAAAAGTCATCAAAAGAAACAGTAAATCAATATCACCTTTTAATTTCAAATTTAAACTTTCCACCCATAATTTATAGAAAAATTTAAAAAAAAGGAAATACAAATTTCAGTATTATAGAATCGTGATTAATCTAACATCTAGTTTGAGAATTTTGTTTTATCATTTATATTTTTTTCTGTGGATTTATTCCTTCATTTTCTAATTTTATCAATGTAATGGGATTTGATAAAAATAAAAATGAATTTTGCATAACTTTTTTTTAAATGAAATAAAGGACGACTTAAAATGAAAAACTTATGGATACCAAGCATTTTTTTTGGACATCACACCTATTATAAAGATCATTTTAGATATTTATATGAAAAAAAATCAATATGCCCTTACGGTGTATAGATTCAGAAAAATGGGTACGTATGGATACGTATATATATATATATGGATACGTATTAACTATCATATTTATAATCAAAATTGTACCAAAATCATATCCTAGCTTGCAAAATGCGCTACTTTTAACTATTGCATCTCGTCAAATGATGTTTTAGTTTCCAAAGCAATTGTATCCCTCTTCAATGCCTCAACACAGCAAATGGAAAAGCTGTAAGTACAATTAAAATATTTTTTATGCTTAAAAATACTTGACTGAGGAACCCATAACATCATATCATTCATAAGAGATTTAAATAAAATAGCACCAGCATTCATTATAAAAAATGTAACATCTCATTCAATGGAGATTTTTTATTTAAATTCGTTACTTAGATATGAGACAATTGTTTTTAAAAATGCCAATATAAATTATGAATAAGAATTTAATAAAATAGTTTTGCTTCATACGAATGAAAAAAATAGCTTAATTAATCTGAGGAAAATTTATGAATAGTTAAAAAATGCATTCATATGTCTGGATAAAACTCTTAATGCAAGAATGCATCTAACATTCACAATCCCCTCGACAGCTATGGTATACAGACAACACCTTTTGTTTACATTATCTTTTTTTTTTTTAAATTTGCAATTTATTTCGCTTACATACATTTTAACATATATTCATTAACATTTTAAATGTAAATGAATCTTGTGATTTATTTTTTTCTCAAATTAATAATAAGATTATATTTCTCATATGGATTTCATGGATTCATAAGATTATATTTCTCAGATTATATTTCTCACATTTTTTTAAATGAGTAGCAAATATATTTTTTGAAATTATAAAATGATTGCATTGTTTATACAGAGTTTCCGATCTCTTGTACATTGATTGAGATATCAATCAAAAAATTCTATTATTACAAACATAAAGCAATTTACGTTTTAAAAGAAAAGTTTAATGAATGTTTTAACACATTATTCACTGAAAGGAGAAATTATGATATAAAATACAATATTATGAAAGGATGATGCAGCTTTTCATCACCTTTTCCAAAAACTCAATACTTTTTCGAATTTTTCTATAAACTCTGATATATCTCGAAGATTTAGTGGAAAGATAGTTCTCTCAACTGGCAAGATCAGGAATCAGATTTGCTTAACTGTTCACTTCTAATATGTTAATTAAATAAAGGTACTCATTTGCTCTAAAACCTCTGAGAATTTTATACGGATTCTTATACGGATTGTTAAAATTGCTGTAACCCAAAGAAAATAGGATACACACATTCAAACAATTCATCTCTCAATTAATTCTCTTATTCTACATTCTCTCAAACAATTCCATTTCCTTTCCTTACCATTCCAATTTCCATTTTCTAATTACTTGGAAGAATCTTTACTTCCTTGAACGTTTCTATCACCCTATGTGTGATGGTTAGGCGTATTAATAATGAAGAAAAGAAGTAAAATTAAGCCTATAGAGAACTGAAAGTAACCAAAGCGGATTTTACTATATATCTATTTGAAAAAATGAGACAACATTTTCCTTCAATGCTGTCTGAATCAGTATTTGAAAATGGCCCATTTTATGTTCTATTTTGCCATTACCTAAATCTTAATTTGAAAAGTAAACTAGTAATATGGCAATTCTCACGTTTTTGATAATCTTCCATGAAATTTCCTTGAATGTTATGTACTGAAAATTCAAGAAAATTGGATTCATCGAGCGAAATGATGCGTGATGAATTTAAGGGTCATTCAAACAAACAAAAGAAAAAAAAAGATTACCTTCTATTTAGAACTCAGAGATAGTTTGATAATGGCGTCTACTGTCGATCGGACGTCCTCTCTGAATTCAAAGCCAAAGTTATTCTGCAAAGACGCAAGAGAGCAGGTAAACATCAGAGCTCTTGTTGAATGAAAGGCGGTCACGAAATGGAGGATTTAGTGTTCATTGTTTCTTTGGGAGTTATCAGGAAATGAGATTGTTTTCCGCTGAGAGTCAATTTGTTTTGTTTGAAGTAAATTTTGACATTCCTGGTTGATAGAGGATTAACCGTTAATTGCTGTGGGTTTATTTCAAGTGTGAACAGCAATTAACTTAATTGCTCTGTTCCCTTTAGAAATTAATCTATTCAGAGAAATGAGGAATTCAAAAAATAAAGTAAAAAAGGAACGAATGAAAGGGAATTATATCTATACCGTATGCCAAATATAATTCCCTTTCGTACAAAACAGTACTTAAATTTTTATATGAAGTGCACAGATATTGCGCGGTATTCCATTTTGATTTAATTTGCCTTTGAAATTTATTTATTTGTTCTGTAATAATTTCTGGCACATTGTGTTATTACACTCATGATATTGAGAAAAAACTCGGAAAAGGAGCGAATAACTTATTGGCAGCTTGTTCAGAATATACCAATATCCAATTTAAAAATAAGAAGGCCGAGTCCAGAATGGACCATCAACCTATTTAAAAATAAGAAAATCTATTTGCCGCTCATTCATTTAAGTTATCGTAAAAAAATGTGAGTTTTGATATTTTATTTCCCCTTATATAGAGATGAATCGCCAAAAATGAATTTACTAAATTTTAAAATTGTACTTCATCTTGTCATATTAATATCTTCTCTAAATCACTGATATCTTCTCTAAATCACCTGTGATCTAATCAAAAGTTCTTTTTAGCTTTTGTCCAGAAGATTTTAAAATGACAGTAAAGTAATAGTGCTATCGGTATAATTTCCCAGTTCGAATGGAAGTAATAGAGTCTGGGAGAAATATTCAGAAATGAAATCGCAGCTTCATTCATCGTATTAGTGTAACAGAATTTTGTTATTTATATTTTTGAAATCTTAATAAATTTTGGAATAAATAATATTGGCCTGCCCATTTTTTGTTTGTTTGTGTGTGAGTGTGCCCGACCCTGAGAATCTGCACGTCAATACTTTAAACCATCTTTAGAAATCTCAGGTATTTTTCTAAAAATTCAAGAAAAAAAAATGAGGGAAATATATTTATAAGGTACAATTACATGTTATAATTGCCCTTCTATCTTAAGGATTTAAAATGATAGTAAACTAATAGTATAATCGGTATATCCCAGTTCGACTAAGGAACCATCTGTTCCTCGAATTGATAACTGATTAATTTTAACTCTTTGGACCTTCGAAACAAAGTTAGTCTAATGTAGCTATCTCAGGTGTTTTGTTTTGTTTTGTCACAAACTAGTTTTTCAGATTTTATTAGAAATTGACTCATTTTTCAACGCTCAGAGTGTAATACAGAAGGCTTTAAAAAAATCAAAATTGGATAGAGTTTATCTTGCTTGTCTTCCTTGAAGTCTTCTTGTATTAAACTTTCCATAAATTGAGAGCGAACGTGCTTATACTTGACCCAATCTATCATCTGAATGTATCTGTAACACCAAAATATTTTAATGCAGCCTTATAAGCTCATATTTTTCATTTTCACCTTTAACGCCCTCTTGTAACACAACTCTCGTCCTCGTCATCTTTTAGCCACTACTTCTCTGAATGACTCGTTTCGGTCACGTGCAGGATGGATTGTTCCTTAAATCCAACGTCTGGTATCTTCAAAATGTGTTACGAACATTAATTAATGTCCAACCTAATGTCCTCCTAATGTCCAACCAGATGGAAATGTACTCCGCTGCAATGTAATTTACAAGTATTCTGAACTCTTTTGAGGAACTTGTATGAAAACGACTATCCCTTAGATCTGGTTTATCCATGGCAACCTCGAGAAATTACTTAATGGTCTAAGATGCCACACTACCAAATCTAGAGCAAATTAATTTATCTATATTATTTTAATATTATGTAGATAGTAATGTTGATCTTTGCTAAGATCTATTTTTATTTATCTTTGTTTATTTGATTGTATTATACGGATGCTTTCTCACAATTAGGCCGTTATTTACCAAACTACGCAGAATATTTCTGCTCTCATTGTCTCTCCACCCTAGTACTCACATAAGTTTCTGATTTTTAATTTGTTGAAATGATGTAAAGAAAATGAATTGTTCCAATGGGCATGGATTATATATCTTTGCATTGCGAATAACATATTTTTTTTAAAATCAGTGTTTGTTGGGATAACATCAGAATTGATTCTTTTCAGATCATTAATGTCAATATGATTTCCTTCCAGTTACTTTATTCATTTTCAGCACATGGCCTTTTAGGACCAGAATTCAAGTTATATTAACGTGAATAATGTATAATGTTCTTCATATTTTCGGTATATTTTAACTTCTAGTTTTTTTAAAGAATAGTATTTTTTTTTTGTCATCAAATTTTATTTTTTCGTTTCTATGAGCCGGTTCTTATCTTGTCGTTTAATATAATGCTTAATGAAACAGAATTAACATATCTGTGTAGAAAACAGCGAAACCAGAGTTTCTCATGAAAGCTTAAGAAAATTTTAGTCTTAATGTGAGAATTAAAAACACAAAACTTTTTTAAATATAAATATTTTATTATTATGTAACTAAAGTGTAGTACTTAGGATCTATTAGAAATTAGAATTCTTATCCTGTAGAATTTTAGCATAACATAAAATTTTGAAGAAATTTGACATTTTTTTCATACGTTAGGCCATTTTTCGAACTGAAAATTCAAGTCTTATTTTTTTTCAATATTTTTGCATTGATTATATTCAAGGATGTAATTTTTGCCTCTAACATTCGGCAATAACTAAAAAAATGCAATATTCGAAAAATCGATTTTTTTTTACCTTTCTATTGATGAGTTTCGACTGTTCATACATAATTAAAAAACAATACAGAGTAGAATAGAAAGTATCCTGAAGGCCTCCTCTATGGGAATAAATGCCATCTCATAACTCAAAGCCGATGTTATTCGCCGAGATCCCTAATGACGCATCTTAGATTAGTTATATTAACGTCCTGTTTTAAAGCAACACTAGGGCTGTTCGGGGACGAACCTCGTTGTTTTGAACTGCTGTCAAATGAAGAGGATGACACCTTTCTCCAAACTCCCACACCATACCAATGGGAGGCCCTTTTACCCCGACATATTTAACTTGTATAAAGCAGTACATGCTTAAAAGACGGTTCTTCGGTGGAATCGGGTCTCGAACCGGAAACTTTCCGGTTCCGAAGCCGCACCGACCACAAGGCCACCGCTCCCGACTTGTCAGTCGGAAGTGTGGCCCGAACAGCCCTAGTGTTTATATCTCTGTATTGTAATAAGGTATAATGAGAATTTAGAAAAAACAGTCTTTGTAGCAATGTGGTTTTTCGTGGTATTTAGAAAACTGACCTATTATCCACCGAAAAATAGTATCAGATTAGTTCCAGGACAGACTTCTTTTTGAAAATTATTATTATTCATGAAAATGAAAAACACTGTGCTAAAATGAAATTTGAGAACAGTGTTAACACCAATTAATGTATTATAAATGAAAATAAAGGCATTTTTTTAACTTTATAATTTTATGTGTGATACAATATAAAAATAAGTTTTCAGAATTAAAAATTTGGTGCTCAAATCAAAAGTCTTTAAAGAGTAAGGTATCGATTAGGGATTGCAATTTCAATACCGGTATTCGGTATTTTTTTATATCTTAATACCGGAATACCGGTATTAGAAATTTTAGAAAAAGAAAGAAAACACAGGTGTTCTTTTTTCATTTGCCAGTTTTATTAGAAAGTGTAAATATCACAAAAAAATAATTTGTAACTTATAAATTATAACAGTATATAAAGAATCACAAAAAAGTAAAAGGACATCTTATTTATTTAAATCACAAAAAAGTGTAAATATCACTATTCAGTCTGTGGTACTATTACAAATTTTTGAAATGCTATCTAAAAAAATATAATGCATCCATTGTACTGTCATTAAGCCTGAAAAGTAATTTTTGCAAAAATTACCAGCTTTCGAAAGCGCTCTTTCGGCATCTACGCTAATTGGCGGTAATGTTAGCAAAGCGCGCTATACTTTTTCCAAGTATTTACCTCTAAATCCCTCATCTTCAAATAAATCGATTTCTCGTCGGATAATTTTGGATATAGCTGATCTCTGTATTGTATTTTGGATCATTGATTTTTTTTAATTTATCGCTAATTTCTAATTTTTATTCAAGAGACAATTCCTTTCCACTATCGACATTAACGTCATCACAGTCTTCGATAACTGAACCGAATTCTTCTGAATGTGGATAGGTTTCTGGGTAAAAAATTTTAAGAAAATTTACTATAAACTTAATCAGATTTGAATTGATTATTTTCTTTTCCTCTTTTTCATTTTCATTTTTAAAATCATTTGTGATGTGTGCTGTTCTTTCAGTGACCGCAACATGAAATTTAGTGTTGCATTAGCTGTTAATAAATTAGAATCTCTCCGACATAATGCTTCAATAGTCAGTTTTATTGGAAGTAGAGCTGATACAGTTCTGGATATTAAGTCGAATTCACTATCTGAAAAATTAATTTACAGGTTTAAGTCAATTATTGCTTTTTGGATTGGATTTCTCAGTTTCAAAAATCGTTCCATCATAAGGCGTAAACTGTTCCAACGTGTTTTAGAATCAAATATTAACATATATTCTGTTTTATTTTCAATTAATATATATTTTAGTAAAATGTCATTTTTTATAGGGGAACGTTTAAATATTTTAACAATTTTTCGAACTTTATATATTATAGGAAGCAATTCTAGATGAGTTAATATTTCATTCTCATTAGCAATATCTTCTTCAACAATTACATTGTCATTATCTTCATTGTCAATATCACTCTCACCCTTACTCTCTTCAAAGTTCGAATGCGAAGTCTCTATATCAACAGCATTTGCATTCTTCTGTTCTTTATTTTTCGTAGTACAATACATCTATTACACCTAATTGAATTTCATGAGCATAGCATAATTGCTGATTTGCACCAATCAAGTTTCCAACTTTTTTCAAAACTATTGCTCCATCATTCGTTATGGATACAATATCTTCTTTCAGGGATAATCCATGTTTCGCTAATTTAGATTTAAGCAATTAATTAAGCCATTACTTAGCTAATTCATTTCGACGGTTAGAGAGACATAAAAACAAAAACGTATACTATTTTGCTATGTTGGAGATCCCTGAACATATAGTGGAGACAATTTTATAAATTTCTAGTAAATACCGAAAAAACGGTATTTAAACTTGTGAATACCGGTATTGCAAAATTGTAGAAATGGCTCAAAATACCGGTATTCGGTATCCCGGTATACTGGTATTGCAATCCCTAGTGTCGATATAAATATTTTTAAAAAGTTATATTCATGCACTGTTTTAATTTATGCGAATTTTTCCTTTCCTTTAAATGTTAATTTTTATTAATACCCTTATCATATTATTTTTAATGCTTTATTTTCTTATGACATTCGCTTTTAACTTCAGACATTTAATTAAATATTTGCTATACTAAAATGCCCATAATTTTGCGAAATATTTTTCTTTTGTTATTTTCTAATCTTCTCATTATCAGTCCATTTCATATTGCATTATTATAATTATTTGATCAGTTTTCGGAATCTTCGATATCTTAACTAAGTGAAATTATCCAATTGATCGATAACTGTTTTGAAATATTTAAATGTTCTACCTTTACATACAATTGTAAAACGGGAGAAAATTTTCTAAATACCAGCACTATAGAGTTTAAACAAAGAAGCGATTACAAAATAAAAGTTTATGAATATGAAAAGAATTAACTATAAAAAATATCATATAAAATTGAGTAACAATTATAGAAAACTCTTAAAGGTATTTCTTTAAATGTTTTATTCTTAATCATATTCTAATAAGAAATGAAATAGAGTACCGATATTATCTACTCTTAAACAAAAAATTTTGTTTCATTCAACACGGTGAATGTTAATTAACAGACTTTTCTCTTTAGATTTTTCAAAACATTAACTCAAATTTATAAATAGGGTCACTTTACAGTAACATTTTATCCATTACTCTGATAAAAATATATGCTTTAAAAAATCTATGGTATCTCTAATCCACAAAATTCTATTCATTGACTAATTTGGTTTTAAAAGAGATGAAAATAATTAATTAAATCAACAATAGCTTTCAATGAATTAATCGCTTAATTAGATGTCAAAACAATTTTCGATAAATTGTTTTGATATCTACTACTAGCTGACAACTACTCAATTCTATTATATTAAAAGTGAGGGATTCACTTTTATTTCTTAACAGATGTGGAGGGAAATAAAGTTTTCATTTTAATATGAGACACCTCTTTCTTAAAAGTATTTTAGAAAATAAATTTCTAAAATTTAATAAATTAATACTAGTAATTTAAAATATTATGTTTTAAAATGTAATAAAATATTTGTAAATGTGCTGATTCTGATTTAGAAAAATTAAGAAGATTTCTGAGGATTTAAAAGTTACAAAACAAAATGGCTTACAAGCGAAAGCTTCATACATTTTGACAAGGGATGCAATAATTAAAAATAATTAATAAATATTTAATTTCCAAAATTGGTTTCTTAAAGAATGTATGCATGAAATGACTCAAAATGTTTAAAATGAATAACGCAAATTAATAACGAAATATTCTGTTAAGATCAATTTTGAAGCAAACGTTTCATAGAAAAATTACACATTTCAATAAGCGTAACATTACTATCTAACATATTGATTCCGGTAGTAATAAACAGAATTACTGGTTTTACTCTTGTATATTTTCTAAATATATTGTTTGTGTCGTATTTTTTTCGATGATTGTATTCATTTTTGCAACAACCCTTAGTAAAGTGACATATTTAGTTTACAAGGCAAGGCAGAAGAACCGGGACAGACAATTTAAAATGTAACTTTATTAAAAATAAATAAATATAACAAATAATAATAAGAGAAAACTTTTGCTAATAAATGAATTTAATTGTTTTCAAAGTGGCCGTTTTTTGTAGCGAAGCAGAGCCGCAAACACTTTTTGAAATTTTGAGCAACGGGCCGCAAGTTTTCTACCTTTAAGAAATACCATACCCGCCGAGTTTAGTTTAGTTATATTAACGTCCCGTTTTAAGCAACACTAGGGCTATTTTGGGACGGATTTCGTAACCGCGGTCAGATGACGAGGACGACACCTGAGCTGGCACCCCCCTCTCCACACCACGCCACACCAGCGGGAGGACGTTTGGCCCTGGTGGATTTAACGTGCAACAGACCCCCTTACCATACCCACCGAATACATTGCTTTAGAGTCTATACTTTTATGTGGTTTAGTGCAAGCCCTAGAGTACAAAATGGATCATACACTGTAACCCATGTGATTGAAATTGGGAGAATATTATGCTCACTCTCCATGTGATATGATGTCCGAAAAATGCCTTGCACCATTCTTATGTCATTTTGGCCTTGCCATCTGGTGCGGAGTCTTGTTGAAACGTTCAGCTAACATTGCCGAAGTGTTTTTTGACCCACGGAAGTACAACAGCTTCTAGAATATCCCACTGGTACAGTTTTTAATTTATTTCAACACCTTTATCCACAAAAATCAGAGGTTTTTTGCCGCTTGCGCAAATTTCACCCCAGATAATGACTGACTTTGGATGTTGGCGATGTTCAGCAACTGCTGAGGTGCTTGGAGGGTCAACAGACCAGATCCTATCGTTCTGGGAATCATGAGCAGTTGGACGGTAAAGAGCTTCTCATCAGTGAAATTGAATCTTTCCCAGCGCTGATTTGCTGCCCGTCTCAAAAGTTTTCGTCTTCTTTGGAGTCGCGCGAGTTTGCTTTCTTCAGTGAGAACCTAAACTTTTTTTTAACTTGTAAGGCTTCGGACCAAGTTCTGTTTTTGCCATTAGACGCACTGATAGGTCATTTATTTCCATTTCACGAGTGATCTTACTCATAAAAATCCTCAGATTTCGTTCAACTCGCATTTGATTGTCCTACATTTATTGAAACTGTTCACCGTACATCATCATCCCTCCCTGGACATCTACTATTAGTGCCAAACTTTTTGAAACAACAGATTGCATCAGACACTGTTTGCCGATACCCATTAAGCAAACGAGCGATTTCCCACTGTCGTTTTCCTTGCTTAAATAACTCTAAATTAACAGATCTTTTGCTTTACATTGTAAAGAAGCCACAAAACTATAAGTAAACTAAGAGTTATAGTATAAAATATTTTGCAATTGATAGACAAAAATAAATGAACACAGATTAGAAAGAAGTGAATAAACTTCTATAGTGTAATGCAATAATTTTTTTTTGCCTGCACCCTGTAAATGATTAAACATATTCACCATTTTAAATTCCATATTTATCAAAGAGACGCATTTAAGATCCTTTAATGTAATATCTACAAATATTCCTGACATTTTTCTGAACTGAAGGCAATACTGCTTACTTTTTAAGATGATCCTGCTACAAAAAAGGTTTTTAAAAATGTTTGTAGTATGAATTAGTTTTCCCTGCACCAATTTTTCAGTCACCTTTTTATGCTATGGACAAATACAGCCTCATCGTATCTAATTAGCTCCATTCATTTCTGCAGAAATCGGATGAATGCTTGCTTTTGTCGGCACAACAATTGCATTACGTTTCGCGAACTCAGCAGACTAAAGCGCAGCTTTATATCTTACTCATCTCTGCTAAGGGAACCTTACATTCGAATTCTGGTCATTCTAGAACTCCATGACTTGAAATTCGTGTTAATTATCCAAGTTCATGGTTGGCTGTGTGCGTCTAACGTTTTAGCAATTTCACAGATTTATCTTCATTCTTCTGTTCTGTTTCCTTCTCAAACATTTATTCCTTCACAGGAGCAGAAAGAATGGCAAGTTAGTTATATTTTTAAACTATTTTAGTTATATTGAAAATGATAAATAATAAAAATCTATGTTTCATTATTTTTTATTTTATTTCATGAAATGTTATGACATTCGAATCCCGATTCAATACATAATTAATTTCGTTTTTGCCTTCAAAATATTTTTTTTCTTGAAATCATAAAGTGTATTTCCAAACAACATAGATGCCATTATCTAATGGCTAGAGAAATTTCATATCTGGCAATTTATTTAATAATAATACATCAATCTGACAGAACTGTATAAGATTTGTCCAATTTCAACTATTTCTGTCTGAGATACAAGAGGAACCTACACGAACAAAATAAATTTTACCAAATCAAGCAGATATTTTATTTATCTAGAACTAAAATATCGTAGTGCCAATCATAATCAAGAATCTCTCTCCTTCTAGTAATTAATAGAAAGTAACAATATCATGGGATCTGAAAAAGTCAGCGGGAAAAATAACAATAAGCTGTCTTTAACAAGAAAATAAAAACTGGACTCTGATAAAAAAAAAAATAAGGTAGGATTGTTTTTGCATTCAATTCTCGGATGTTTTTCCTAGCTGGGCAATTAGGTATGTCTACCGGTGAGCATTTACGATATGGGGATGATAAATTGGCGTATGATTAAGCAGGTTCTCACTGCATAAAAAATAATGTGGAGTTGAATTATATTCCCTATGTTGAGGGGATGTAACATCTTAAGGGTGGACGCAAGACTAATGGAAGTTATACACTAGAATGCCCGATTAATCATCTTGATGACGAGTCGTTTAGATCACCTCCTACGGAATCGAGAAGGTTGGAAGAAGTTATCCATTGATCCCTGGGTAATGGGCACTTTTATCTTGCCATGCAGTGAAAAGTGTCAAATATGCATTTTCATATAACAACTTTTCCCAATAAAAGAGTTTATCCGAAATTTTATAGAAAGTTGAATGGTTTTTACTGAGACAAAACATGATTTAAATTTCGTTTATTAACTCATTTTCAATTTTAAATGACGCTTTTAAAATAGATGTAAAGAAAGCTAGCAGTATTGGAAACAAAAGACAAGTAGTATCATGTATAGAGTGTGAATGAATTTTCCAGATTTTTCAGTTAGTTTGCAACATAAATAATGATAGGAGATGTAGAAGAGGTTTGTTTTTGTTCTTGATTATGTCCTTCAAGGATCAATAAGCAATGCCATTTAAAAAAAATGATTTATTTATCAATCAACCTCACAGAAGTGTTCTCATTTTCTTCAGAGGAAATGAAGTAATTGTGAAAATGTATTTTTGTTACTGACCCAGAATGAAAAGGTTTGGAAAGTATGTGTTTGGATTAATAAGAAATTATTTTATATCGCCTCAGTATATTTTTTTTTATTTTTATCCCTCTAGTTTCTCTTCAATAATTTTTTTTATTGTTTTACAACAACGATATTTTAGAAGAATATCACAAATAAAGTACCATAATGCTTTATCACGTTTGGATTTTCTTTATTTATAATAATTCTGTATCGGATTTTGTAGGGAAATGTTATATAAAAGTTCAAATGCAGAATATTGGGAAAAATATTCTGTAGGAAGTTCTTAAGATTTTTAACCATAGTAACCAGTAAAAACTAATCATTCCTTTTAGTAGTAGAAACTAGAATTTCATTTTAAAATAGAATTTCAATTCACATTCTATTCACTTCATTTGATGTTTAGACTACTTAAAAAACAAATACTCACTTAATTCTACTTCCTCTGAGTTTAGCATCTTAGGTCATACTTCTCACTCTCTTTGTCTCTCGACTTTTTCTTCGTCTACTTTTGACTCCAGGAAATTGCCGATGTAAAAAAAAAAGAATAGAAATTTATTTGGAAATTTGCCGCCGAAATTATTTTTGATTCAGCAAAACCGTGACATTTCGTTAACCTGTCACATCTATTCCGTCATCGTCAAATCCATCGATCCCGCAGACATACGAACAATGAGTCTTCCTTCTGGCATATTCAAAGCTGTCGAAAAATATACATGTATATTGAAAAATCAGAATTCTTATTGAAAAAGGGTCAGGATCATTACATTCAGATTCTTCCCTCATTTCCAATATTTGTAGTGTCCATTTCCATTCGCAATATTTTAGAGTAAACGAAAACAAGAATTGCCTCGTGACCAACGCGTTCAGTTTCGGAGAACTGATAATTGACTTGACAAACGTTTCGCTTTACTTTTTCGACCTAAAGCTGCCATTCGGTGAGCCAACTGAATCAGATATTCTCGCAAAAGGCCAGAAATTCATCTCTTTTCTTCAGAATGCCATGAATAATTCAGATGGACTCATCAGTCGGTTTTGTAGTGAAAGTCCACAGTGAAAAACTATCCCATTTCACCCTATTCATTGGACATGACCATTACTAAGTAAAAAGAAAAAAATATGAAGTTTTGTTGAAGTTTAAAAATATATCATTTTGTACAGAAATATAATAACAAATAAATTTCCAAGAAAATAATAGACATAAGAATTTCTTTGTTATTTTTTCAATGCAGTAACAATTATTTGACGAGATTCATTTGAGTATCATTCGCAACATTTTAATCCACCTTACACTTTCTATAATGCTTATGTAATATTTATGGAATAGAATAATGTATTTTATCTTAAGAAATATTCCATACCATTATGTGAATGGCACAAGATATAATACCATGAGTTTAAATTGTCATCTTTGAGTCCAATATAATTTCAACGCTCGACACATTTGTTTAATTATTTTTTTATATTTTTGAAGAGTAAAAAACATAAAAGGTCTATAAATAAATGAACAATCACATTCTACTCTATTCAACCTTTAGAGTAGAAAAAAAATGAATCAGTTTTATATTTAATTTAATTTATAAAAATCTATACTTTTCCTTTTTATAATTTTCATCTGCCTTTTTATAATTTCCACCTGCCTAAACTAATGGACATAAATATAATTTATCTAACATTTCTTTTGGTGTTAGTCCAGGTTAAATAGCAGCAAGTCATCATTTTTCATTCACGATAATATACAGAAGCAAGAAAAATCTAGAGACAAAAAAAACAATTGGCTGCTGATTTAATAATATGAATGCTTCAATTGCAAATCTTTAATCCGCGAGGAATTCTGTGAATATCATTGTACAAAATAACAATATCGCCATTTCTTTTCATCATTTAATTGAGCTTCACAGATGCAAACGAAAAGTCACTTTGTTTATTTTTTTTTAATGTGTTTCGCGTCGAAAGAACAACAAAACTCTAGCCAGGGGAAAAATACACATTTACCCCTTAAATAAATTATAATTTTGTTTTGTTTCATTTCTCAAGACGTTTTATATATTGAAGCAGCTAAAATGATTCATCAGATTGTTTAAACTTTTTTTTCCATTAAGTAATGATGGAAATTTGGAAAGAAGAAAATTGTAATGTTTGACAAGTCTGATGAACACGTCAAACGAAGATTTAAAAAAAATATTTGTATTCAGAAAGAACTTTTCTATGATCGATCGATGCTAAATTTAGGAAATATCTTTTCAGCTGAAAAATCATTTTTATGATCATAGAATTCCTTTTTCACGAAATGCACGGTTCCGGGACACAATTTTTCCTTTGTGTCATAACAAAAAGGGTTTATAAAGGTCATGATATTTCAACGAATTCTGTGAGTTATTTGTATGCAGATGCGTAAATGAGTGACTAATTTAATTGGTAGATAAATGTGATGTACACCAAAAGTATCGATTATGCTAAATGAATCTTTTGCTTCTTCTTACCACACATAAAACTATTTCGTGTTTCTGGTTGAAAAGATGTTGGCTTTTAATCATTCATATCAACGAAGTATTTGAAACGAAGAATTATTTTTTAAACTTCTTATGGAAAATTCCTTAAAGTTTTTGTAAATTAAATATTCAGTAAAATGTATACTATAATTATGAATGTATTTCTTTCTTATAATATCCTTAAGAATATTTTGAACCCACGAATGGCGCATAGTAAGGAATTTGGTTAAAATGTTGTATTGATGCAAACATTTGTCACTCATTGGTTTCCATATCATGACGTCTTTTGTATTTAGTCTTACTAAAACTTCGAAACAAAGCATTAATTTTTCAATTCAATGACATTTATCATATCATAACAGATTATAGCTGAAAGAGCTATTTTTTCGCAAACCGATGCAATTAGATAGAATTGGATGTAAAAAAATAGTTTTTTTTTAAATTTATACTGAAGCGGCTATTGAATTTATAAAGATCTTTGTATAACATTATAATTCTTAGGTTCAATGTAGTGCAAATAATCCTTAATACAATAAATTCAAATAATCGCTTCATTTTTTTAGACATGAAGGCTCTCTAATAATAATGTATAGTTAAAACGTGGGAATGTTTCTTAATTTCCTTTATCAGTCTATTTTTCGACTAGCTGTCTAGGGATATAGAACTACCCATTTCTTTAAAATTTTCTAGAAAAATGTTTTTTTTTTATTTTTAGGAAAATAGTGAGCATGCATAACAAGAGAAGAAAAAAAAAATCAAAATCATCAAAAATCAATCACTGACATTCAAAGCAAATTTCACTTTTACAGATGTGCACATCTATTCTACTGGGTGTAAAAAATAAGTCCAGTTGCTCTTGCAAAAATTAGCAAGTATAAGCATATCAAATATTTTCTGAAGTAAAATTTTCATGGAATATGGCACATTCATTTCCCTGAAATCGGGAGTGAAATTATTGTAAAAATAAATCTTATCATTTTTTTAAAAACTTTTTCCTAAACTATAGACTTCTAAAAAATTTGTTATTATAAATTAATATTATTTTTTCCCTCATGTCAACTTCAAAATTCTAAGAGTGTGTTAATGCTATGATATAAAAGAAGGAAGGGAGGAGATTACCAATAAATGTACGTAGGATCCCTTTTCGAAATTCTTAGATTAATATATAGATGAATGATATGCTTTTAATTCGAGCTTCTAGTATTTTGAAATACATTAATTCTTATTAAAGAAGATTTAGTTTTGATGTAAGCAATATTTTTAATTCCATTTTTCATTGGTTTAAATCGAACTGAATTCATTTTTTTTTAAATTATTATATTTTAAAGTTATTTGCATTGCTATTTAAAAAAAAATTACCAGTAAATAAGAAAATGGAAAATCAAAGAAAGATATCGCAAGAATCATTTATACTAATAATATAATAGTAACTAATAAAATTTTATTTTAAGTTGACATCCATTTCTAGATGAAAATATTTCATTTCTTATGCATACATATTGTAATTTAATTAAGAAGTTCATTAAAAATAAATCCAAAATAAAATAAATCCAAAATAAAAATAAATCCAACTTTTAATCGTTGTGAATAAAATAAGAATTAAAAAATGGGAGAATTGTGCCTTTCTTTTAAACATGTTAAATAATTCCTATCTTTAAAATTAAGAATCCAATAGCGATACATCCAGTGATTAGGTTCTGATCTTGACTCAGACTTTGTGACTCTAAAGAACCTTTAAATTTATGGAAGAAATGCTTGAGTTCTAACTGGGTATTTGGGACAATTGGGGTAGGGGGCCTTTAGAAACTTTTTTTTTCTAGATTAGGGTTTCATTTTACTTCTTTTTGTAATACATCTAAAATATCCGAGATTCCGATAAATACATCATTTCAAATATGTTTGTCAGCTTATCTAAGATCGCCCCCAGCAAGTGAGAATAATCTTCGATGGCGACGAAGACGAGAGACATTTTGAAGATAGGTTTATTATCATTCAACTTTTCGATGTATGGCCCGATTTCGATTAGATGGCACACCATCTGTGTATTCGCGAACATAAGAAATCGGTACTCGAAAGCACAACGAATTAAGCTTCTGAAATTAGTTTTCCCGCACTGCTTTAAAATATCTTTTCAATTTCAATCAAACAGGATGGTGTTTAGACACATTAGCTTTTTCGCATGCATTTTCGAAGAATTGACAGTTTAGTTATAAAATTGTTGTAATATTTTACTCTCATCATGACTTAAACATTACAATGCAATTTATTCGTAAGAAGTTTTGCATTCTAAAACAAAAAATAAGTGAAATATCGATTGCAAAGTCAAATCATTACAAACATAAAGCCATCGAGATAAATAAACGTGGATAATAAATTATTCTTCACATCTTCCATTGAAATTATGAGAGCACGATTTCACGAAAAAATGCAACTTTCCCGAGAGATGACAGATCTTATCATCAACTTGTTCAGGAACTCAATGCACACCGAAGTTTTCTCTAAATTCTAGTAAACATCGAATAGTTGTTTGATAGATAGTCGTCTGAACCTTCAAGCTCAGAAATCCATCTATTTTTGACATATTCTGGATGCAATAAAACTTATGTTTTTGAGGAAGCATCAACCATACTAAAGCAATAAAGACATAGCATCGGTTGAGATAATGCCTCTTTGAAATGTATTCATCAATAATTTGAAAATATTTTCACATAAGCATTAAGTATAAAATTTGAGAAAATAGGATGCTATTTTCAAAACATTATTAAAATTTTCTTGACGGTAAAAAAAAAAGATAAATGTTTTAATGTTGTTAAATGGCAGGCAGATTCCTAATTAAAGAAGAGAATGTTTTCTTTGAAATCACAGCATTAAGTTTTAAATGGAAGTTGAAGCACTCTTATATAAAAAAAACAATCTTACAAGGCTTCTTTGTCTATTGTTTTAAAGGAAATAAATTTACGAGAAGTGTAACAAAAAAAGTAAAAAGTGGACATTTAAATGTTTCTTTGAAATGGCACTTCCAGGACATCTAGAATTTATGCAGAATCCAAAGACAACTCGAGAATGAGGTCTTACTATATGAAATTCTAAAAGGGGATATGCATTAAGAGGGACATTTCATGTCCTATACAAGGTCCAAACTCCGTTTAAGCCGAAGTCGAAGAAGTTGGGCAGCTGCTAACTACGCACCTATTAGGGAGCCACTAAAGAAAGCAATAGGCTAGCAAATGGTGCAACATGAAATCGGTAGCTGCCTCACACTGAGGCTGTCTGGAATGACAAGCCCCAATCAGACAAAAGATAAGCTTCGACGCAGTCAACTACCAAAGCATCTTCAACTTCTCAAGTAATTAATTAAAATTTACCTTGCTTACGGACGTTAAAAAAGAAAGAATTTAGAAAAGGAAATGGAAAGAAAATATAAGCCATAAAAAAAGAATTTATAAAGTGAAAATGCATGTGATATTTCATTAAAAATAAATGAAATGAAAAAAAGCGCAAGGAAAAAGTCGTTTATAAAAGAATAGAATATCAAATAATTATATCTAGAATTAGTTTTGACCAAGCATCGTCCTCTTTATTCAATAATGTTTCAATGGTTGGGTTGAAAAGGTTCTTGACAAACAGGAATTTCAATGAGAATCCCAGCTCCATTTTCACCCAACCAATAGACATTTGCTCATGTAAATTATAGCAAGATTCTTTCTCTTTAATAATGGGTGGCATTTCATCCATTCATTTTTCAAAGGAATATGTATCCTCGTTCCCAAAAAAACCCTACTCTGCTGACCACCAAAAGTTTGGTCACAATAAAAATTTCCTTGAATCCCTTTGGTTTTGACTTTTTCAAAGAAGTAGTCCATCCATCTGTCTTTTGTGTTTTCCTGCCATCTATTTTGCCTTGCATTCATTATTCTCATGTTGCTTTCAGTCTTAATTTTAATGTACGATTTATTGAGATTTAGATTCCTGGGAAATTATTGGGATTTAAATAATTATGAATGGAAATTAAATACCTTTTTATAGCAATTGTTTCTAGGATGTTAGCACTTTCATATCCAACAAACCCTAAGTGCGTTTTTATCCAAAAGAATTCAATTTTATTTTTAAGTATCTCAATTATTGGATGAATAACATCCATGCATTTGCTTTTATCGGAGAAAGAACTAGAAGGCATAAAATTTGATCTGGATTCTGAGATGACTTAGGTACCTTCTATTTTGCTATCTACAATGCATTTCATTCGCTTCTTTATTGCAATTGTCTCCACTATAAATAAAGGGCAGTACTCGTCCAATCTAAATTTTTTTACTCATCCATTTCTTGGAGACTTTGGCAAAGGGAATGGCACAGCAAATTCTACGTTTTGCTCCATCTGTATCAATAGCATTGTCAAAATTCGCTGTTTATGCAGATGTATTATTTTGCTTTGCTTTGATTTTGATTTATGATCCTGATAAATGAAATTGTTTGATATGTTCTTGATGATCAACATTTTATAAACCGTTAGAAATTTATTTACTTTTGATTTATTAGCTTGGCCATTTGCACTTTCTTCTTCCTATTTATGGGCATTGGTATGCCCCCAATGTACTCTTGTATAACTTCATTTGAAATTGTGTTACATGTTTTACTTTATTGACGTAAGCCCTTCAATACGTCATATTTTATTAATCATTTTAGTCCTTTTGTCACCTTTCATTACCCTAAAACAATATTTTTTCGCTATTGATATCTATGTGTTTCCTCGCATATTGTAACGATTTTCTTTTTAAGTGGACCGTTCTGATGAGTTACGATTGGAAGAGATGCTGAAATATTTTGAGTGTAAAATAATGAGGTGGGTAAAAAAAAGGAATGAAAAATATATAAATATCCTTTCTATTCTTAAATATAGTATAATTACATCTATTCGGATTAAATTTCAAGTTTTCGGAAGCTGAAATCCTTGAGATGTACAGTGTGCTATACATCTCAAGGATTTCATTATATATTATAAATAATATAAAACGGAAGCCTTCATTCACGTCCTCAAAATATTCTTGTTCTCCTCCGAACGGAGCTGATCTCGTCACTCACTGCACAAAACTGAGAAGAAAATCAGTATCAAAATCTCACTCAGTTCAATCAGATATTTTATCATTTTTAATGGAAGGAAACTTAATAGAGTCATTTTTGGGAGCCTTACGTCTAATGAGTAGTTATTTTAATATACAGCCATTTAAAAGAACTTAATAAGTTTTTGCAGTCCATTGAAGTCATATGATCATTTTGTTTTCTCATTTGTCATCCATGGTGGATTCAAAACTTTCTTGAGTGAATGAAAAGTATAATGAATGCTGATTTTTATTTAAAATATCGGAATTTTCAAGACATTCTTAAGTCTATTTGTATTGTTTATCTAAGATTTTATGATATGTAGAAGAAAAGTTTTATAACTCTTGAAAATCGTTGTATGTTTTCTTCCTTAGGAAATAAATTTTGATTTCTTAAATTTAATTTTAACTTTTAATTATTTATTATTGTTATTTTGGAATTCTTCGTACCAGGAAAATATCCTTCCTGCAGATAGGAATTCATAAAAATGAACCTTATTTGTCTAAAATATTTGCTCAGTCATTTCAAGTGCCCACTCATTTGGATGTCAATTTTTGTAGATTTGTTGGCAAATTCTGTTTCAACTGTCGAAAAGTCTAGAAAAAAATTCCCCAATTTTAGAGCTTTACATCCAATAGGACTTGGATTTTTTTTTTCAATAATGTGACTCTACTGTCAATAAATTTCAATCTTTTAGTTAGTCTACTGATCCTTTTCCTTGATGTATATTTTCGAGCGTTTTCATCTTGTTCCTTATTATATCAAGCCTATTATTTCACCCTACAGTATCTGCCTATCTGTAATTTTTTTATTCTTGCAGTTTTGCATTTTCAAATGTGTTTGAATAAAACTTCCTTAAAAAAAGTCTTTCATCAAAATAGGCGTAGAAAATTTGTATCTTAAAACTATGAATATGGAAATAGCTAAAACGCAATTCTCTTCTGAAATCCAAAATTTTGAGATTGGATAATTTTCACCATTTGTTATTAAATGGCCTTTCATAATCTTTTTGAAAGTAAATGTAATTAATTTGCAATCATTATCTGAAATTTCGGAGAGAACTTCCCAGTTTAGTAATGCGATCACTAAATGCGTATTTTGTGATCTTTCTAGCTCTTGCCTGATTTCAAAAGATAAATGAATAGAAAATTTCTACTATTAATAATGGTCAAATCGAATGGGCGAAATATTTCCAAAACTGTCCTGTTACATGTTAAGCATTTAGCAATTTAATTTTCATTTACTAGGATCGATAATTCTCTTTCTTTTAGATAAATACTTAGATTTCTTATAGATTAAATTTTAAATTTACTGATGTAACGTCGTATGCAGTGAAAAAAAATTCATATTCTTCATTAGGAATTTTAAAGTAATAATATTGTTGGTAACCCTTACTGAAACATGTTTACATTCTTTTTGTAATGACAGTAGTTTTACGGCCTTTTACCTTATGCACGCAAACAAAACTGAAGAAATAATAGCCTAATGTCTAGAAACAATATAAGGTTTATAATCACATATTATATCAATATTTTTTGATAAATTCTTGTTCTAACTGAAGTTAAGTGCCTGTCACATAGTTGAAATTTATAATTACACAGCTGATAATAAATTGAATTTAGTTATTAAATGCACAACAGATTTAGTATTGTAGTTTTTTCTTTTCCTCATGACTTTATATTTTCTTAAAAAGGACTTATAGTCTTTAATTTTAAATACTTTTATAGTTAATGTCAGTGTTTTTGAACAGAAATTTCCATTTTGAGTTTTGTAGTTAGATCAATGGATCTCATTTACACATTATTTTCTCGTACGTCCTTTGTTCTCACATTCCTCTTAGATGATAATATTCTTCTTGATGCAGGAATTCCTTTTTCTTAAGGAAGCATACTGGTGAAAGTGATAGAATATTATGTCATGAACATCTTCGAAGATTCAGGCATTATATTCCAGTATTTTGTTTCGCATTTTTATTGTTTTATTAAAATATACTGCAACTACTGTGGTTATTCAACTGACTCACTTATTTGTGCTTATGAGACACTCTTGTTTAATATATCCGTATTCCATTATCTCGTTCTGTTCTTTCAAATTATTTATAGCCTCCTCAAATTGAATTCTTCTTCAATCTAATATCTTTTAATTTTGGATTTATTCTTCTAATTTCAATGCATCTCACCAACATTTTTTGGTTTTTCAATTTCATGTTTAAGTTTCAAATTCGACAATTAGATATTACTTATTTGTATCTCTTGAATTTCCATTACACAATTTTAGATTTGGCCGGTCAGTTCTTCTTCATATATTAGATCCATCACGGAATCGGCTTGCTTGAAAATTACATTTGTGAACTAATGCAGATTTTTAAGCTCCTTGTATTTTAATGACATTAATAAAATCAGGTAATTCTCCTCGGATTATTAAGACTCTTAATTCTTGTCATTACTTGATTCAAGAAAGGCTACCATTTGAAATAGTCTAAATTTTAGTTCAATAAGCGAGACGATATTTCCTATTGAGAAATGAAAATTTAATATTGTATTTCCAAACAGTGTATGTTTAAAATATAGGTATAAATTTGGGAACTAAGCTCCTTGTATTTTAATGACATTAATAAAATCAGGTAATTCTCCTCGGATTCTTAAGACTCTTAATTCTTGTGATTACTTGATTCAAGAAAGGCTACCATTTGAAATAGTCTAAATTTTAGTTCAATAAGTGAAACGATATTTCCCATTGAGAAATGAAAATTTAATATTGTATTTCCAAACAGTGTATGTTTAAAATATAGGTATAAATTTGGGAACAAAATTTATTTTGATGGACATGAAAGAATTTGATACAGAGCGTACATGCAACGCTATCAAACCATTAGATGGCAAAAATGACGACTTTGAAATTTTAGCAATCTTTATCAACAATAAACTGTTTTAAAACAGAAGACATGGAGCAATTTTTCTATTAATACTCATAAAGGCATTAACATTTACAGTAACTCTCAAATACACGAAAACTGCTAAATGTAAAATGATGCTGAGTAATTTACCTAGAAATTTTAGTCAATGAAATCTCCACTTATAGCCTAAAATATCCAGCAAAAGGAAAAGTCCATAATTTTGAAATTATAATAATGATATGTTACTTACTCTTTCTGTTTTTTTATTTGAATGATTTTATTGATCACTTTATGACGATACCTTTCTTCAAAAATATCAAATATTTTCAAAATAAAAAATAATTTGAATATAATTATACTATTACAGAACTTTTTTGCATATACATATAACTTATACAGACAAAAATTTCAAAAAAAATCACAATTAATGGGTTAATCTAACAACAATTAAATTCCTATAGATTTTGATTGAGTCCGTAATAAAATATAAATTATTTTCAAAGCACCTGATTCTTGCGTAGATATCTCACGATTTTCATGAAATACTTGTCAAAATGAATAAAGGACTTTCTTGTCGTTTACGATATCAAATTTTCAGCTGGAAACTGAAAACTTACGGTAAGAATTAAATTTAATATCTGACCTAGTTCATTTATCCTCTGTTATATTCATTCCTTTGAACCACCGCGTCTCCTCATGTGTTGTGATAAAAGTTATAGAAATTTAGGGATAGCAGGCTGTAATAACACAAAGAGGAAGAACAAACATTTTAATTAAAATTTAAAAGATAAAAGATTACTATCCTGTTACTCAACTTGAATTCCGTAAAAAGAATGGAATAAGGATGGGATCCTAAAGGATGTTCTTATGTTTCATCTTCGTATGTTTCAAATGCTAAATCTCTGAAAAGTAATACAATAAAACAGAAAATTAATCCTCATTTCTTCTGCATCTGCTTTAAATCTCTCTGAAAATGTTTTGAATATTTGTCCAAGCTTATAAGGAAAGAGAAATGCAAACAGTTTCCAAAACAGATAAAAACATTACGGCGCATGAACTAGAATCAAGAGAGAAAAGACAGACGCTATTTCACAGTTGGAGGCGTCCACTGAGAGAGGCTTTGAGTGTCCTCTCGGAATTCAAAGTTCCTGCTTTGACTGAAGAGAATCCGTAAAGCATTAGTGCCGGGCTTTGAAAGATAAGGCCTTTGTGGGTTGGAGGATTTAGAGCTGACAGCTCCGGGTAATTTGTCTCTTTGGGAGTAATCACTGTTCTCTTCTGAGAAACAGTCCGATTTCTTTGAAGCAAAGTCGGTGATTCCGCGTTGAAAAGACTAAGCTGTTAATTACCCCGAATTTCCTACACATGCAAAATGCTTGGAATACAGAATGGTTTGACTTGCCATGTAATGGGATTGAATTGGTAAAAGTAGCATGTTGTTTTCTAAAAATAAAGCTTTTTTTCTGGAAATGAAATAGATTTTTTTAACAAAATCTTCAGGTTAAGTTTAGTTTAGTTTAGTTACATCAACGTCCCCGTTTTAAAGCAACACTAGGACGATTTTGGGATGGATCTTTTAATTTTAAACCTCTATCTGATAGCGAGGACAACATCTGAGCTGTCACACCTCTCCAAGCTTCCACACCACACCAGGGGATGACGTTTGGCCCCGACGGATTTAACGTGCACCAGCCTACATGACGAATCTCCATGTCAAAGCAGAAGTCACTGGAGCATGATGCTCTACTAAAAGTATTTTAAATAAGTTTGTTGATTATTATAGAAATTTTAGTAACATTCATAATATATATTGATTTTTAGGTAATGTTTCAAAATGTCCTTTCTTTTTGCTCTTTATCATAATTTTTTATGGTTTCGATTCCCGCCTTTACCATTGGCCGAAATTTGCTTTCGCTTTCAGATTTTGGATTAAAAGTTATCATATTATTAATAAACCTTACATTCTTTTTCTTTTGGCCTTTAGTATATTTAATTTTCTATTATTCTGGTAATTAAAGAATTTTCGATTTAATTTTCCCCAAATTCAGTAAAAGACGTGACTTCTCTTGGCTTTTCAAAACTAAATAAATTTGAATTACTTAATGATTTGATGATACTTCTAATTCGATTAAAATATTGCATTATTGCTTCAAAAAAGGCAATTATACAGATTAATTTATTTCAATTAGATTAAAATACTGCATTGGAAGAAGTCGACTATACATTGCTTGCTATACATTAAAACATTGCTTGGATGAAGGCAACTATACAGAGTTATGAAACCACAACACATTAGGTAGCAAGAAAACATTCTTTCAGGAATTTCAACTCTTTAACCATAGGAAGAGTCAAGTTAAGCAAATCGTGTCTGCATATACTTTAAAAAAAATAGTATTCGTATATTTATGTTCTAATCATAAATAAGAAGAAGCTCATGCTCCTATCAGCCGACTTACTGAAGGTATTTTCTTATTTTCATCAGTGATCGATAATTCATTTAATTATCAAGTATTAGTCTTAAAAGGATTATCGCAAATGTGTAAATTTGGTTTCTTTAAGTAGAACTAAGCACTTTTCTTCGTAAAAATTCTTGCTTTTAATGACTACAGCCTGAACTTATAAGCATCTTCAATCTAAGGAATTTCTTTTTCATTGACTCATTGTGACAGGAAAAAACACTTCAAAATGTTTTCACTACTTTACTCAATGAATACTCGTTTCAGGAGATGTCAAAGCAAATTTCTGTAATGAGCTTCAAATCCAATATCTTGAGAATGAGAAATTCATCTTTGTTCCTTCGACTGAGAGGAGATTCAGGTTCTAAATTACAAAATGAAATAGCTTTCCTCAAATGAATCTTTGAATATTAACTGCTGAAGATTTTTTTAAAAAAGATAATAACATTTAAAATGTCGTTTTAAATTTTGTAGTAAAAAAATTATAAATGCACCATGAAACTTAGATCGGAAAATGTAGGAAGATTTTGAAGATTTCAGAGTCCTAAAAATGTTAAGGTAGATCAGAAATACCAAACCAGTCTGTTCATATAAAACTTTAAAAGGGGCTAAAACATCCCTTTTACTAATGAGAGATGCAATAATTAAAATTCAATGGATGCCGATTTGTTTTTGAAATATATTTACTAAAGAGTATACGTATAGTATTATTGAATTTTATAAAATATATATCATCTTGTTATGATGACAATTGAATGGGGAAAGAACTTTCATAAATCATAAGTATGCACCCCTTTGTTTGAATGGCAATTGTTCAAGTTTTTTTTTTTCAAAATCGCGTAAGCCTGTAATATATTTAAGAAACTGCTACACAATGTACCGATTATTCAGTTAATATATTGTTTGAAATCAAATGAAGGCATTGCGCAATCCTTTCAGTTTCTTAACTAAGATCAAATACCGAAGCGATTATCACATCTAAGAATGTATTTAATCCTGAGTTACCGAAGTTTGATAGCATTTCGTAAGTAACATTCGATTTGAAACACATCACCCATACAGATGCCAGATGTCAAAGAAAATACAACCTTACAAGATCTTAAGCCTTTTTACAAATCTTTTGCAGTCATATGATGAATGGGTGGCATCAGTGAAACGTTATTTGGAAAGAATCTCGGGGGGTGGGGGACTAATATTCTGAAAGGATTCATTCATTTATATTGAAATTATTATAATAACTATGGCTAACAGATGAGTTGTATTTTTGAGATTTAAGCTTTCTTTGTGCATTTATTTTTAAATGAAGAAAAAAATGGTTACTAATGAAAAAAATTCAAGAGTGATACAGACATTTTTCATCCATCACTTAAATCAGAAATATTTTTTAAACCAAGTAATGGGATTTTAATTCTAATTTCAAACTCATAATGAGTCAAAGACCCTCTCAAAAGACAGGAAGATAATTCCCAATTTTGTTCACATTGAGAATGTATTGCTTTAAATTTTGAATAAAAAAACGGGATCCTTTCTGCAGTTTCGATGTGCTGCTCCTTGATGACCGCAACTGAATAATCATTATTTTTTTATTGGTTACTACTTTGAAACGATAATGTTCTCACCAAAAAATGTATTTAAAATAAAATGAAAATTCCTATGCCGTATTATCGAAGTAAAGCGAGCCTGCATGAATATAGTTAGTAAAGGAATTAAGAATAAATATGCGCAAAAATGTTTTGAATCAAAATCAAATGTAACTAAAATTTAATTTCTTGAAAGTAAAAGTGGCTTCTGTTCAAAAATAAGTTTTGATAAAAAATAATAATATAGCGATTTATTAATTTTTATTTCATACAGCGGTTTATAAATAAATGCTAATCTGTTACATTATTGCACTAAAGCAACAAACAGATCTGATTTATAGCAGCGAACTGTGCTATTTACATTCTCTGGCTTGCTGACATAAAAAGAGAGATTGCTCTTATTCTGGCTTTCTCAAATATTTCCACACTATTGACAATAAGCATTTTACTTTGCTCTAGAGTGAAAATACTTAAAAGTGAATTTGCAAATAAGGTCACTTCTCATCAAAAATTTTGTATAGTTATGCATTGCCATGTTTATAAAAACCGCGTAATAAATTTCATTTGTCTAGCCAAGGGAGTTATTATTGATATATATCAAGCCAATAGATTCTCAGACTGAGAGTATTTCGGAAGATAAATAAGGCCAAAAAATGTTTACTTTTAAATTTTTATTATTATGTTTGGGGGGAGAAGAGAAGTAAGAAGATTCATGAAAATTCCTATGCCATATTTATCACTTCTTGTTTCTCTCATCTACTTCACTCACGAGAACTGAAAATTATCAGGCTTTATAAGACGAAAGAGAACAATCATAGATATTATATATGGACAAAATAATTGATAGTTTTATTTTTGTGCGAGTTTTAAAATATTTTAAATAAGTGAATGGAATCTTTTTTTATTTTATTTTTTAAGTTTCAGCAAGTGCTTGATAAAGCAGTTTTGAATATTACTCTAATTGAATTCAGACTCACTACATTAAGTTCACATTTTTTTATACGATGTTTATGAAATTTTGTTTATGATATGCATTTTTAAAAGACATCCTTTTTACTAAAATGTGGATTTTACAAAACATAATGTAATTCTTTTAAATAATCCATTTTAATTCGTTTGAGTTTAAATGGGAAAGCAGCTACTTAAATAAAAGCATTCTTAAAAGTAAAATATATTTGTAGATTATGTATTAAAGAACATTAACTGAATTTTATATTCAATAAGTTAAAGCATTTCCAAATTTTGAAACAATGAAAGGACAATACGGAGTTTTATATTTAAATTAATTTTCAAATTCAGTATATGCGGTAACAAGTATTTAATTCTTTCAATGCCAGTTTTTTCTTTTCCGAAATTAAGATAATTTAGGGCTCTAATGGGACAAATAAAGTAAAAATAGCTACATTCTGTTAAAATAAAAACAAAAATTAACTATAGGTGCAATTTTGGAGGCGGGGCATATGCGCCTCAATGGTCTTTTTAAATGGGCCACATGTCCCATTGGGGTTGGGGTGACCATATAAAATACAGTGGATACGGGAAAAAATTGCATTAACATATGAATGTAATCACAGAAACTCATTGGGGCATGCACTTCTATAAATTCCCAACTTTGGATGATTTCAAAATATCAGGGGGACATATATGTCCTGGTGGACCCTAAGGATTAAAGAACTAATACTTATTAGTTCTTTAAATTTCCTTGTGTTCAGCTGTTTTTGAAATGAAATGATTAAACATTGCTAATTTATCTTGCAGTTTTTAAGTATTAGTCTACCTTAAATCGGAGCGATAACTTTTGACTCATTAATGATATTGTCGCGTAGATGAAGTTAGCTTAGATAAATCGACTGGTAACTAAAGTCAAAGGTAGCACTCGCTAATCTCAACTCGAGACTTTATTCAATGAACTAAACCTTACATCTGTTTCTATCCAGAAGACGAAAGGACTCGAATCTTCCAGATTTAGAAAGATACAGAAATTATAAGAACATTTTAGAACAAACTGGAAATAACAGAAAGTGAATCAATAACAAAACAAACTTATATGCAATTTGCCTGCATTCAGATACGAACTGCCGCTTTCACTTCATAGCATTCGACCACATAGCATTCGACATGTAGCCGACAAGTTAAGAATATGGATGTTTAATTATCAATCCTCAAAGTATAAGGATTGAATGCATTCCAGAGAAATCTTTTGCAGCGAATAACTTCCCCTTCTTTTCATCTTTTACTGAGGTTCGGAGGCACAAACGTCAGGCGATTTTGTTTAGTTAATCATTCTTTTGGGAATGCGAAAATTATTCCTGAGTGGGAAGAAAATCCAATTGCAAAAGAGAACCAAAAAATCCATCTTTTTGCTTAAACGAATTTTAAAAAAATTCTAAGATGTTCTGCACGGTAAAGTCGATAAAATTATTCATTAGATGACATTAATTTCTCCCCAATTTACTTTGATAAGAAAATATTAAAAAGAGAAAAAAAAGTGGAATGTTTGCCAGAAGGTTGTTCAACACGGCGAACGGAGACTTAATAAGAAATAGATTCATTTATATGCAGGAAATCCTCCTTTGTAGGATCGATCAACGCTAAATTTAGGAATGAGCGTTTGCGCTTAAAAATAATTAATATCAAGTGCTGATATTTGACTGTTTGCGAAATTCTTGATTAAAAAGAGCACTTTGTTACCTTGTAAAAATCATATTATGATTTTAATTACTTATTATTTTTCTTAAACAGATGTGCATATATGTATTTATATATCGAAATCTTGAAAAGTAATAGTATAAAAATGGTTAAAATGATAAATAATTATGATTTTGTGTCAAAAATCTCTAAATATTTTAAATATTTGTTTATCTATTTTTTAAATCAATTTCGTACATATATTAAATTTTTGTTTATTATTAAGGAATTTTGCCTTATTGTTAATAGTATTTGTGGAATAGCCTCATTTGACTCTTTCTTTTAAAGAGCTCCCATTTGCATATTTATATGGATTAACTAATCGGTAAACTTTTTACGTATTTACAAATTGACCTCTGCCATTTCATTTCAGGCATAGTTTTCATCTCTGCAGAAGTCTGGTGATCATGGTACTGCAAGGATTTCTCTTGCCAGAAATAACAGAAAGACAAAAGCTTTCCGTCGGCCCTACGGATGTTTCAAGACAGTACAATAAATCAGTGAAGCAATAACATCTGTTATATCATATGAAAAAGATATGTTCGATGGAACTAAAATTATTCCATGAAATTTGTTTAGGAAATAAATGAAATGAGAAATGATATATTTTTTTAACAGGAAGATTGAATAAAGTAAGAAATGCTGTTATGAGCAAGTGCTAAAAATGAAAGGGAAAAATATCTGCTATATATATATATAAATATAGGTTGATTGATACAACTTGAAGAATGAGAATGCCACAGATGAGGATATTGTGTATTAATGGCTAGCCTCAAATACAGACAACACAGGCATTGAAACCTAACAATGCGATGCATAACATCATCAACAAGTGAACAGTTGCCAGTCTCGCTATAATTTCTACACTTAAAAAAGAAAAGAAAACTTTATATTAAATCTCGCGTTGTCGCCGTGTTTATGATATTCCCTCAGGAGGAATAAGAACAAATATCTGAGTGTCCCGCTCAGGGCCGGCGAAAGGAGAAAGAAGCATTCCCCCAGGCTCAAGCGCTCTGAGAGTGTACGCATCCACAGGCCCGGGTGATTTTTCCCGCTAAGCCTAATTTTATTTAAAAATCCATATAAAATCATTACTGAAATGAAATACGCTGAAATTTCAGTGATAGTATTTGAATATGCTGTGATAAATTTTTGCGATATTTAAAAAAAATGCGAAATTTAAAGAAAATGAAATAAAGAGTTTTGTTAAAATAACATTTTAATAAGAAAAAGTTGTGTATAATGTATACCTTCAATTCTTCTTCAACTGGCACTGGATTGTTTATGGAGATACCACTATTTCCAGAAAACTCGAGGGAGGACAGTTCTTTGATGCCTTTTTGCCAATCATTTAAATTATCCTGCACTATTATCCCCATAATCAATTATTTAAGTGTCATCTGAATAGTCAGATTCGCTATCACTTATATCCAAAAAAATCAATTTCCTCTGTTTCACTATCTGATTCATTCATCAATCGATCATTCATCAGTTTAGAAATCTCGCTGAATCTTAAATTATTCGTTCTTCTCGCCAGAGTGACCAAAATAAAACTGACTCAAAATATATTTTATAAAAAAAACCTATCTAGCAAACCCCAAATGCAAAAGATAAATCTGCACCCATATATACCAATGAGTAAACTTTTTCCAACTTAGTTAAAATAAAAAAAGTAAACCAGAGTGCATTCAGTCAAGGCCCTTTAAAGGCCCAATCTTCTCGAGAGCCGAAAAAGTGTAATTGTTTATATGTTTAAATACCCGGATCAAATTAAAAGAAAAAACTCGAAGCCAAATAAGAATATTGAAGGACAATGTTTCGTGAAACATTATTCGAATTATAACAGCCATCTGGTGCCATTTAAAAATTTAAATAAAACATTCCAAATTAAAATCATGTGTACGGGATCATGGGCTCTTGGAGTGGGAAAGGATCCTCTCATATACAATACCGTGGGCCAGGACGAGAGAATCGTTTACGTGATCACGGTTCTGAACGGGTCTTCATCTTGCATTCATTCATTTTTAATGGTTTCTTACAAATGACAAAAAAGATATTTAATTGGATTTTTAAAAAAATTTTAGTAGGAATCCTTTTTGTTACCCAAGAATTTTAAGTAAATTAAAAGAGAAAAATAACAGCCTGGGAAATGTAATATTTTACCTTTATAAATCTGTAGATAAATTCCAAGATAGAAAAATTAAGAAAAATAAATTTAAAATAGCAAGTATTAGGAAATCAAACTTTAAAAAATAAAACAGATAAAAATGAAATATATCTTACATTATTGTCGCTCTATTCCCAATTTCCTAAAGTTTCTCATATACCTTCTATTAAAGAAGCTCTCCATCTCCCAGTCCACTCTTAAATAATGATGCACAACGCATCTTCCCCTCTCCCTTCGTGCGAGCCCCAAAAGCTCAGTGAGAACAATCTACTACTATGCCAGGGTCCGCGAATCGATCCACGGCTTATTTTAACAACCGCAGTCGTCTCTCTTCTCTCTCTGATACCAAATTTCTACCCTCATTTTCGCTTGCCTCACTCTGAACGCACTTTTTTCCCGTCACTTCATGAAATCCACGTTCATCACACGCCTCATAACTTTCTTGGATATGCAGCTGAAGGTCCTGACAGGAGACTTCCGTCAGACTGATGGAAATTGTGAATACTAGGAAAAGCCGTGAACACCACAAAAGCTCAAATTTTTATTTTCAATCACATAAACGTTTAATGACTCGTAATAGAGTAAGAAAAACCGGTACTTATGTCATGCCAATTGCAAACAACAATTAGGAAAATCCTATTAGTGAGTGATCTTTGGCCATTAATTGCTGGCATGTGGTTGATACACAAGAATCAGAAAGTCGAATATTCGTTTTAGACGCCTTTTTAGAGACTCTATTGGTTATATGGATTAGACTTTATGGTCTTATGTGGAATGAAATCAAAAACTGGCATAGAGTTGTAATTGTAGTCAGAACATCACATACTAAATTTCATTTATTTAAATCTTTACATTTTTGAGATGCTGTGTTTCCGTGCGAATGAGTGCTGGACGGTCCGTTCTACGACACATTTGTTTCTAAAGTAATAGAAATTTGTATCTTAGATGCTGCGATAGTGAAGCAAATTTCCTTTATCTAAGTAATGGCGTTTAAAGAGAATAAAAAACGTCGGCTATCAGAAGCCAATCTCTTGACAGACCTGGCTGTGAAATTTGTTGCGAATCGAGATTTTAGATGCGTACTTTCTATACCAAATGTTGTGTATCAAGTTCCTTTTTTTTATAATGACCATTTTCACTTTACACTCGGAAAGGTGGATAGACATATTTTCTCCTATTGGATCTCGTTCGAAATGGATGCAGAACCAGAAATATTCTTGAAAGATCGTATAATTCATTTCGTCCGCTTAACTCGGAACGTTTTTGAGTTATTGTTTGAACAGACAGAAATGATTCCAAAACATGTCTTTCTCAGATAGAAAAATTCCTCAACATGGAGATTCATCAGAATCTTGAATTTGAATTTTTTGATGATTACGAAAGTGTCTCTTTATATCTTTGTATATTTCGCAAAGGAGAAAGTAATAAAAAGGCAAATAATACAGTGGGGAAGAGGACACCATTTTTTTTCGTTTTCACTTTCACAAAAAAGAGAGATTTTTAACCAATTGATTATTGTAGTTTATTTTCATTTCTTTCTCTCCATATAACTTTAAAATTTTAAGTATTTACTTCTGCTATAGTAAGAATAGGAAAATGGTGAATTAATGTAAGTAATTAGGACAAAATATTTCTACAAAACTACAATTTCTACAAAATTCACTACAAAATATTTCTTTTCGTTTGTAAGTAAATGATAAGCTTTTAATTCATGTCATGAAAATTTAAATTTATTCATTCATTTTATGTGTAGTAAAGACGATTTTTTTCACTACAAATAATATTTTCGAATTCCTTTCTTTCATTAGCACTTATTGTTAATAGCTAATTGTCAAAAGAAACTTTCCAGCAATTATTAATATTAAAAAATAAAGAAAAAAACTTGAAACAATTTACTAAACAATTGAATTTTAGAATGTTATATCTTCATATGACATCTTAAAAGAAAGTTACCTATACAAACTCCGTTTTAGAGTACGTACACGAAAACATCGAGGAAAAAGCAATCCTCTGGATTAAAAGAAGCGATGTACGTGCATTTCCACAATACAGGGTGTCCCAAAAAATGTGAAATAAGCTTTTATTTCCATAACTATTGCAATTAGATATATGATTCCATTTCCAAAGTTCCATTAACTAAGCCACCCAAATACTTTGTTTGAATATACTTTGCCTTCTGTTGAGGATAAGAACAAAAAATTAAAAATTAAATTTTTATACGGCCTTTTTAATAAAAAAAGTTTCAATGAATAAAATGCGCCTGTATCCATCTGTACAACTTGTTGTGATAATAGAAGGAGAGTGTATGTATTTATCTTCCTCTCTAACCGGGGCCCGAGTGGGGAATTTATTACAGTTTTAAGAGACACATCACAAAAACATGTACAGAACCAGTAAATAAAAACTCATTAAAGTTATTAAACTCCTTAAAATAAGAACTCAATTAAAGTGGCAAATATTATATGTGATCAGCCAATTTCTTTGAAGTCATGATGACTGGATGATGCAGTTAGTAATTGATAAATAATTACACCTGACACTTTTTATGTATTGAATAAATTTGCATATCTCAGATAAATGTTTCGATCTGAATTTCTGATTAGTCTTTATAAATTTAAAAATATTCTTATATTTACAAATTTTGTAGATAGAAATATGAAACTTTGAGTAGGCATAGATGAACAGAAAAAAAATAACTTAACTCATGGATATTTTTTTTCTATAAGTTTCGTATAAAAATTTAATTTTTATAATTTTTTATTGTCCCCTTCTACAGGAAACCCTATAGTTTTCATGCTGTTGTCTAATATAATAAAACTTTGTCATTGAAAGTATACACAAAATTCGATATTTAGAAAAATAAAAACTTGTTTCACGATTTTCGGACGCTATGTCGCTATTTTGTATTTCCGATTTCCAGCAGCTATTAAAGATTCAACTCTATTTCCTCTATCATCAGTTGATTGTGAGTTCAGTTTCTTTCAACCTTTATTGTTCTCTTCATGCCATTTTCCTTTCGCTTGAATCAATTTAATTCCATTGCCGAAAATTCAACACATACCTTCTTTTTGAGAAAAGTTTTCTCACTATTTTGTTGGATAAAAAAGCGAATCTTCACAAATTTTGTTTTCTAGAATCTCCTTCTTAACAAAACGTTTTTTCTTGAATTATAGGAAAATATTCAAAGTTTTCTGAAATAGCAAAACAAAATTTCTTTAATAAAAATGTTCTGAAAAGGGAATTTTTAAAAATATAAGCGCTGCATCCATTCGTGATCTTTTACATTCTTTGTGATAAAGAATGTAAAAGGCACCGACGAGTCCTTCCCAAACTCAATGAATGGATTAAAGAAAACCTTTGTCCACCAATTACCATTCACGTGCTCAATGAAAGTGTGTGTGACTCGAGTATTAAATCTCTTATTTTCCTTATTATTTAATGCAAGGTCAAATTCTGAAGAAGGAAGCTAATATGTAATCTGATATGATTTTAAACATAATCTATGTCACACTTGATAAAAAACTTTATTCAAATGATAAGTCCTCAATCATTACTTTATTCCCCGAGTAGAGGATATTATTATATGTCATCTTGTCTTTTTAAGCTGAAATCTCGCTTAATTGTCTATTCATAATTATCAATTCATCTCCTTAATCTCTTAAATTTTCGTTTCTTTTGCTTTATTTTCCATACATCCTTTAAAAGAATCCGAGAAAAATGTTTGGATATTATTCTGGGAACACAGGAAGTTTTATGATACTTCGCTTTATGAGTCTCGAACTTTTGTATAGAATTAAAAGATAGTATGGATTAAAACAAGTAATACAAAGATGATTTAACAACTTGTAAAGTCTACTAAGCGGGGCTTTTGTGTGAATAGTGGTCCACTCAGAATTCAAAATGTGAGCCCTTCTACAAAGATCAAGCAAAGCATTGCGGAACGCTAAAAGATAAAGCAGTTGTGAGTTGGAGCGTTTAGTGGAACAATTTAAGCTAATTTTTCTCCTTGGGGAACAACTGGAAACTAGGTTGCAGTCTCTCTTTCTCAGCAGCATAAATCTTGTTACTTTGAAATAAAGGTGCTGATTTCTGGCAAAAAGAAGGGGGAAAAAAGCTAATTACTATATACTTCCTATATATGCATATACACAATGATTAGATCAGAAAATGACTATTTAAACCCTATAACAGTTAAATTGAGTTGGAAAAATTTATGAGCATCTAAAATGAGCAATTCTAATGCACAATATGTAGCTTTATTTTGCAGGGAAAAAATGTCCCTCAGTTGTGCCGCATCTAGAGAAAATTTCAGTCCTGTAAAATTAATATTTGTAATAACAAAATTTCACACGATCTTCAATACAGGATGACCTGGATAAGACGTGACAGTTTTATAAATATATGTCTTCAGTTTGAAAAATGACAGCTTCTCGACCTTTAATATTATTTGGTAAATGTATTCAGTATTTAAATACTAAAAAAGTATTATTAACAATTAATTCTAATTTAAGTATTACTAACGAACAAATATTATTAGTAGAAATACACTTTCCTTAAATAATGCTTTGACAAGGTATTAAAAAGTAAAGAAAACAAAGTTTTAAAAAAATCTGGAAGTTTAAACATAAATCTAGAATCGGGGGCTACCAATTGCTATAACGGACGAATATTAATCCTCATTCAATAACATAGGAAACATAAATCTCTTAATTATTTACTGTATAAAATTCAAATTATTTTGTATATATTATTACATTTATAATTTACTTAGAAAATGTCTGCGTCATTCTAATTTACGATTTTTGTAAAAAAATGTTCAACGCAGGAGATTAAAAACTGAGATTTATTTGAAAACTTATAATTAAATGTTTTACTATTTATAATTAAATATACATATATCTGTTAGATTATATTAATTTGAATTAAAGTGCAAAAAATTATGTTTACTCCAGTAACCTTAGATTGAACTGAAAATTTATATATGAGTCTACGTTATGTTTATAACATTGGATGACGTATAGTCCCTGATTTCATACTCGTACTCAATAACTTATACATTCAAAACAATTATCCAACATGCGAAAGCAGTGACAGTTTCTACATTGTCTGAAAGTTATTCCATTGGAATATTATTTACATTTTGTGTTAAGTTTAGTTATATTAACGTGTCGTTTTAAAACAACACTAATATTGTTTGAAACGAGCCTCGTAATTTTGAGCCACAGTCGGATGACGAGGTTGTCTCCTAAGCTGTCACCTCCCTACTTCAAGGTTCCACACCACATCAGCGGGAGAATGTTTGTCTCTGACGGATTTAATGTGCACCAGACTCGCTTATACGACCTTTCTTCGGTAGAATCGGATCTCGAACCTGCGAACTAAGTTTCCGAAGCCGAGACAATACTACCAGGCCACTGCGGTACTATTTTCAGTTTGAAAGTATTGCTAAAAGATATTTAGTATTGGTATGAAAGAGCAATCACAGCATGCTGTTTCTAATTGTTAAAATAATTTTAGTCCCTACATTACTTGATTAGATTTACTTTTTTATACCACATATTAACAGTAAATGGTATTATGAAAATTAAATAATAATATTATTATGCTCATCGTTCTTATTTGTCTTGCAGAAATTATCGGCAGAGCAGCGCTAAAATATTCTGGAGTTCAAACTTCCGCAACTTGTAGAATATTAATCTCGGAAAATTTGCCTTTGAGCATTCATCAGAATTTAATACGCATAATTGTTTCAACTCATAATTATTCTTTTATGATAAGAATTAATTATAATTCATAGGAGCAATAAAAGCCTCGAGAGACTAAGTTAAGCCTAAAAGTTATTAATATGATTCTTTAATTACGCATCCACAACTCTGAGGCATTCTTTGAATATTAGAGTATGCGATTCGCCCGGCGATATTTACTGCTTTTTACTTTAGTATTTTAAGCTAGGTTCACAGACGCAGATAAAATGTGATTTCGTTTAATTAGTCTTTCTTGTGGGCCACGAATATTATTCCCAATTCGAAAAGAAATCAAATCACGAAAGTGAACGAGGAGCGAGAAATTATTATTATTTTTTTATTATTGGAGTAAATGAATTATGGTTTTGCTCATTAAATACTGCAAGATATTATACGTGGTGAAACCGATAAAATTATTCATCATGTTTTGCAAATTTCTTCCCGCTTTATCCTTGATAAAGCAAAGATCAAAAGACGGAAAAAGAAAATGCAATATTTCCTAAGAGATTCGGCAACACGTCAAATGAAATTTTAAAAAGAAATGCGAGATAAATGTATAGATAGAAAGAGCTTTCTTTTCCTACATTCCATTGATTCCAAACTTAGGAACTGGCATTTATTTTGAAAAATAATTAATTTAGGAACAGAATATTGATTTTTTTTATATAGTCACTAGGATAAAATGCAAACAGAAATTACTTTACCAATAATTGTATCCAAAATTAATGCAAGCATTCAAAGTCTTATTGAGAATTTTTTCTAAAGTATACAAACAATCATGTTTCTAATATGAAGAAAACATTCATAAACAATGAATGATGAAAAGAATTCATATTTGTCCATGAAATGACTAAAAACAATGCAATGATCTCTTCATTTTTAAAATGTAAAATACAAAATGTTGTGACGTTTGTCTCTCACTTAGAAGTATTTCTACAGTAATTAAATTTAAAATTCTATTTCAAAAACGATTGTCTTGGATTGATTCGAAATCAATTTAAATCAAGGATGCATACAAATCTAAATATTCGTTTTATTCCTTAATAATTGTTAAACTCCCGGTGTATGTTTTTTCAAACAATTCCCACCCGCATTTTTTTTAACATTTAATCGAGTTTTGTTACAGCAACAAATCTATTCCTTTTTAACATTTTTTGAGCATATTTTTTTTCGCACTGCTTTGGCTTAGAGATTTGAGGTTTCTAAATAATCTATAGGTCCCAAAATATTTTTGCGAGTTTTAAGTGTGCGCAAGTTACAAATTTTATTTTTTACGAAACAGTTTTAAAATTTTAAGAAATTTTATACTTAACTTTTGTTTAAAGAATGGAAATGTATAAAACCAAAGCCTAAGTTCAACACTTTGACATTTTAAATGCTTTTATTTAATTTGGATTATTACATATGTGTAAAAATGAGTATTCGTAATACATTTTTCATTCGGTTGCTGGAATGATAGAGATACGAAATGAGGTAAAATAAGCGCTTCCAACGGCAATAAATAATTTTAGTATTTTCAGAACTTGTTTAGTAATTAATCCCTTATTATCATTTTTTATTAAAAATGAGGTGCGCAATCTATAATAGCATTAAATAATTGCGTTCCTTAATTATGGAATAAATTAAAGAACTAAATTTAGAAAAATCACATGCTTTTAAATTTAATGTTTATCTTTGTACTAAAGTAAAGATAAAATACTTTCAGTAACCTATTAACGTTCTTAAAATTCAGATAAAAAGCTTGATTCTATTTTAATGAAATGGCAATTTTTAGTTTAAAATTACATTTTTATGATCTGTTTACGTTCTTAAAATTCAAATAAAATACTTAATTTTAATTTTGTGAAACTTTTAATTTAAAATTTTAAATTAATAATTTTGTAGATTTAAACTAATAACTAATCCTACTTATCAATATTCAATAATGATTTAATTGTGTTTTACTTTGTGTTTTTGCTACTCTATAGGAATATTTTCGTTATAATCTAGAATATAAGCACTGAAATTTGTAATTTTATATGCGAGCTATTTTAATTTTAATATAATTATTTGTCACATTAAAACTGGATATCTGTTTGTTTGCTTATTAAGGCTTTGAAGGATGCAAAATTTTATCTTTAATTATTAATATCTATGCAGATATATTCTGAAGATTCGGTGTAGGAATTGTGACCATTTTATTGAGCTTGAATGTCGATATTCCTTTGGTCTAAATTTTTCTAGCCACGATGAAAAAGATTAAAAAAATCTATTACTGTATTACAATATTATGTAATGTTCAAAATAATAAGCGTATTTTCTTGTACATTTCTTTAATTATAAAAACTTTTAAGCGCTTTTTCCGTAAATACATACCTTCTGTGTGTACAGTTGCCGATTTTCTCCTTTACAGAGACTAGGCAAACATTCATACCAGACGATAAGAGAAAAAACTCTGAAATACTCAAACACTCAAAAATAGCTCTTAAATAATCTAAAAAATATTCCTAAAACTCAAAACTTATTAAAAATACCTTTCAAGTTATTATAAAAAAATTCCTCTCAGAAAGCTGGAAGGGAAGGGTAGATTCTTTTTCATCTAAGTTATCATTTTCTAAATAGCTCAATCTTTAGACAAAAACCAATGGAAATGGTCTTGCTCGAAACTTTCTGATGTACCCTCTAATCCCCCCTCCCCGCATATAAATTGGGGAAATTGGATAAGACCACGAATGCCTTGAATGGCGTTCACTAATGATATGCAACGTAGTTGCAAATTACAGATGTGAGGATAATTATTACAAAGTACTGATCTTTGGCCTGAATCTACTATTTTTACTGAATCTATTTTGAAAATAAATTTTTGGACGTATATTTTCATACCGATTTATACTGAAATTTAATAACAATTGTACTCACAAGACTGTATAAAGTATTTCATTGATTTAAGTCCTTGCGTTCATGAATTATCGCATGTCCATGTATGAAAAACGTCGGATAACCGGCATTCAATCGCTTGTCAGATTTTGTTCAGAATTTTCTACAAATCTCCATTTCAGATGTTAAACTTGTGTGCAAAAATGTATTTACTTCGCTCTTTGTGTTTTGTAATTATTGAATCTGGACAGACATATTCCTCTGATTAAATTTCTTTCAACATTTAATAGAAGTTTACAAATTTGGTCCAAATACCAAACATATAATATTTAACTTAAATATGCAAAAATGAAATGAGTTTATATCATACACTGAAAAAAGTCTGCAAACATCGTCTAGTAACAGATAATAAAAATTTCAATTTTAGTAACCTTGTTTGTTCAAGACTATTTAAGACAGACTTTGTATTTTTTGAACATATGAGTGATCAAAAGCTTTTGATATATAAATATTTAAGACAAGTGTATATAATTAATTTACTTTATTCATGCTTTTAAATTTATTCTTTTTAACACTTCTTATTTAAAAAATAAACAAGCTTCTACTTAAATTCAAAATTCAGGATTTTACTTCAACCTTTGAAGAATCGCTCAAATCTTTGAGAACTCCAAAAAAGTATTGAATTATGAAAGAAAGAAAGAAAGGAATTTCCTTTCTGAATACTTAGAAAAAATATTTTCCCTTTTTCTGTCTTCGATTGTGTCATTTCGCCAAACCAAGCTCTTGTTGTGCAAGTAAATAAATAAATCTTTCTTCGATTTTCAATTTGACTCAGCATTTGTTGGCCTACTCAGGATTTGGAAACTGCTAAAATTTAATCTTAAAACATTAATATCTTTTAAAGACCATGTAAAAAATACAAGCAAAGACTTCTAGATTTAAATGAATGCAGCTCCGTCAAAGGATGACATAACACTTTCAGGCAACGCTTATATCTCTTTGATAACCACAAGGATGTTTGACATCATTTGAAACTCTAAAACTCTAAACCATTGTCCCACATGTTTAGCTAAGACCTCCTGAGGGACCTTTCATAATATGTCGAAGATTAAGAATTGACTGCCAACTGGATATAACCACTAATTACCCATTCAAGTAAGATGTGATTCTAATTACTTGAAATTCTTATGAAAAACAAATTTACACACACACACACACACTATATATATATATATATATATATATATATTTGTTTCTCAAAATATAAATTCATCTCTGTCTATTTTTCTGATATCTCCCAGAGGATCGGAAGAGGCTTCTACAAGTGCAACCGAATCCCTAGTCTGATCTTTCAGAATCCCTATTTAACTGTTCCACTTCATCATCTTCGTCTCTGGATAATTCGCGTGAAGGTTTCCCAATGGATACTTCTTTCTGATGAGCAGCCAAGAAATCTTTGCCTTTTATTCCGTGGTCTCCTATCCATTTGTATTGTTCTTTGATCGCATTTCTCTGAGATTTATGGGATGTCGTTTCAAAGAATGCGTGGCATCTATTTACGTCTTTCTTACTCAGGCTTTATTGCACAATAGTTGCGACTGTGATCGGAACTGCTGATTTGAAAAATGAGTCCATTCTTAATTATTTATCCTCAATATAAATAAAAGATTTGAGTGTATTTGTTCTGTATACACTCTCACACACGAATTAAATTGAAACAAAATTCCACACATTGTTTTAGTCAAAAAAAGAATAAATTTAAAAGTGAATCAAATCCAAAAGGGAATCAAATATTTAAAGAACGAGAAATTTGGCAAATCTGGAAGAAATTATTCTATAAGAATGCTTAACATATATCTAAACCATCCAAAGAACTCAAAAGTGCAGCTTTCAAATGACACTACAATTATTTTTTGCCCTTTTTTTACCCTCAATTTTTTATTAATTTTTCTAAATTTTACAAATAATTCAATAGATGCAGACAATTTTGAAATAAAAATTGTGTAGAAATTCAATTGCAAGACAACGATGAGACTGAATCTTTTTATTTTTCACATTTTGTTATTTCTGTTTTAATCTTTAAAAGTAATTTTAGTAGTGATCATTACTGATACTAAAAGAATCATAGAGTTCATTTAATTAGATTAAAGAATACTATCGTTTAAATCTTTAGTATCTTTAACAAGTAAATAAAGAAGTAAAATTGCAATAGGAAAGAATGTCGAACTTTGTTTAATGATAAAATTGGAACATCGACTTTTTGAAACTTGAAAGGAAAGAGGAATTTGGCCTTCAATTTCAAATGAATGCAAGGAAATATATTTTTACTATTAAAGAACAGGAATATAAATAAAAACCTGTTGCAGAATACATCAGATAGAATTCTGGGAAAATGATAAATGAAGTTTAATAGCTGACAATTCGAAAATAACTATTGATTTCACTTGTTTTATGTTTTTTAATATATAGCAAAATTAATTATTTAATTAATTATATCAATGTGTGCATCAAAACCTTTTTTATACTTCATTTTTGTAACAGAAACTTGAAATATTTATATAAAAGACAAATATTTTACGTGGGGAATGAATGATGAATACTGTGAGAAATATTAAGACACGTCTGGTTCAGTTAATATTTTCAGTATGCTCAAAAAATGTCTCCTACGATTAAAAGATTTTATGTACTAGTGCATCTCACATAAAAAGGGTTTTGAATTAAAAATATTGAACATAAAAATGTCTATTAAGATCATCTGCAATAGTTATTTCAGCTCGTTGTTAATATTTCCTGACTAACAAGGTGAACTATTCACCATACATTAAATTATTGTAGTAATTGCTGAAATATAATTTTTTTTTGAAATCTCAGTCAGCACGTAATTAAAATTAATAACTGTATAAATCGAAAATCCTTGTATACCAAACTTCCTTAAGGAAATTTATACTTTCTTTAGAGAAATAGTTTTGTGAATTGACTAAAATTTCCATTTAGAGAAAGATATTTTCTCTTAAGAAAACCATATGCTTCCTCTGCAAGCACTTGTAAAATTTCTTCAAAAGCCCTATTATCACAAATAAACAAGAACAAACAAACAAACAAAAAATGTCAATTGTTCTTATGCTAAAGAAAAGCATGGAAGAAAGAAAAGATGTTTATGAAAAAAATAAACAACTTTAAGTAATATTTCATTCAGAACTTCTGTTTCACTAATCATTTTTCTAACTAAGAGTTGAAATTTTTACTTCATACACATTTCAACTTTAGATTATTTTATGGAGAACAGAAAAAAATGGAGATAAAAGAAATTTTAAACAAAAATATTTAAATTCGAAAGAGGTATTACATTTCATGAATGACGTAGAAAAATATAGCTGAAGATTTGAATTTTATGTTTTTATCCTCAAAATATATATTTATTACTGATTTGCAATTTTCATACATATTTGTATATTTCAAATTAACTTGTTTGTTAAAATAATTTTTTAAAATCATTATCATCTAAAAACTTTTATGCATTTAATAAACGATTTAATAAGAAAAAGAGTATAATGAATTTTTTTAAATAATAATTATAGATTTGCATCCGTTTTATTACATTTTTATACATCGAATTCTTTATAGACACTTTCTTGATATATAGAAGTTCAGATCTGTTTAAAATATATATGAAATATTTGCAACTTTGAGCTCATTATTTTCAAGACTCTTTGTAAAGAAAATCAGATGCAAGAGGTGAGTTGTGTCTTCGGAAACATTTACTTGTTGAAAAGAAGAGAGAGAAAAGGTATTTTTCAATCTTCCGTTGAAAAGTATGCATACGCAACTTCTTGCAGGTTCTCCAATTCTCAGATTGGAATGCACATAATTATAATATATTTGAAAAACTTCAATGCTCACTTGGGCCTGAAGCGAATCGTAAGAGATCATTAAACATTTTTATGAAAGTTCATCCTCAAGCAACACTATTTCCAAATGTTTGATCCAGTTTTTTTAACATATTTTTATGACCGATAATAAATTAATAACAGTCATTAATATTCAAAAAAATATTCATTTATTTTGTTGTCACTAGAAAACAGGAAATGGCATAAAATGGCAGAGTTTTTCATTAAGAAAGGAATAAATAAATAAATGATAGAATTCCATTTTTGAAGCTATAACAACTAAAATGAAATAAAATAAAACACATTTGAAGATGCAATATACAAATATCACTACAGGAAAAAAGGGACACATTTAAAAATAATACAAAGAAAGTCACCTTTGAACAATTCATAAAAAGTTTGTCCTTTCGCTTTCAAATTTGATAATAAGAAAGTATGAGCGTTTGTTTGTATGTTGAAAGGATTCATTTTTATGACTGAACGAAAATGTCTCCTTTTCACGTTATGCTAAATTCGTTATATATTAACGCTCATTCTCATCTACAGTCTTCCGGGAATCAAGAAGCATTTTATACTTGGAGTTTACTTTGAATCATAAAAAGGCATTATTTTTTTAGGAGAAGAGGGTAATTCTGTAAATTTACACATCGATTTCGTTTCTTAAACATACTTTTTTTTTGCTTACTTCAACAACAACAAACAAAAATATCTTTGCCTCGATTGCTTTTTATTTGCATGATATATTCCACAGAATAAATTTTGTTTGTGGTGACTGTCAAACAAACAAGCATGATCATTTCATTAATAAATAAATTTCTGAAACTTGCTTGCGCAGGCCATCCATCTTCCTGGTTTCCTGAATACGTCGCATGTCTGCTTAGAATTCTCCAGTTTGCGCGACACAGTTCTTAAGCCGGGACTTGATACTCATCTGTCAAAAAGATGTTTTTCACATCCTTGTTTGAGATGAGGAGGGTCTTTCTCCAATGCGACGGGCGAGGTTTTTAAATTCGCTGATGAAGCTATCTCGGAGTGACGACATTTTTCTTCATTCCGAGCTGTCGTGTTTCCGGTAGACAGTGGTGTTCAACAAAACTTAACCATTTACATAGTGATTCATGAATTGTGTCTCAAAGAATGATGATCTTGCCCTTTCCTCGAATATCATTTTTCCAGGTTTTTTGTTTTCATTACATAAAAAAATATGACATGTAAATACATTTGATGCGCTTTGATTCATTCGTTGTTCGAAGTTAATTTTAGATGTTGCACTCTTTCAAATCACACACTCTTCATCATCTGCAGTAAACTTATCTTCCTAATAGAGTTTTATGTAAAATCATGTCTTTCATAATTTTAAAGATATAATTTTGAAAACAAATTTTCATTTCCTTCTTAAAGAGTTCGAGTTTTGACATTTCATATGCATTTTCTTTCCTTATATCCTTGTATTATTGTGATATTTTCAGAATTTAATTTTCTGCTAAGTGATCAACTTCATTGGATTCTTGGTGACACTGCTGCCTCATAGTGAATAAGAAGTAGAATTTTAGAATAAAAGATTGAAAACAAATTTTCACTTCTCTTCCAATTACATAACAGAGTGTAAAAAGAATATCAGCCGCATAAACAAAAATTAATTAATAAGCAATTCTTCGAAAGCAATTACATTTATGCATTTAATGTATGTATTCAGTCAATCTAAAAATATTAAATCAAAATATACTAATGATTATAAATGTGTGAACCCTAAACCTTAAAAGCATTAGAAAATGTAACAATAATTTAAAGGCAATTCAATCTCAAAACTTTAAATACGAATCAGAGACTTTGAAGTTGAATGTAATCAATTTTAAAAACATTAAAACATCAGGAATTTTATTGTCAAACACAATTATTTTAAATGTATTAGAAAGCATATTAATGATTTAAAAGTTAACTGATTTCATTCCTAAAAACTTTTAAAAACTCATTGAGGATTTAAAAGTTATAAGGTTTTGATTTTTTTAAAAAAAGGCCATATTAAAACTATCAAGTAAAATTGCGGAAACTAAAAAAATTAATCATTGAAAATCGATTTATGTAAATAAATTTGGCAAACGCATTTTTAATAAAGCTGTTGGCTCAAAATGTTCAGACTAGTGTGGCAAATTTTCTTAATTTTAATATGTCATAACGCTTAATTCTATTTTTGATTACTTTATAAACAAAAGACAAAATTCTAGAAATACCAAAAATAAACGATTATAAACTTGGGATGTCAAATACATAAAGATGATTAGCTGCAGATATATTTAGTGAATAAAGATTGCCACATTTTTTGTATAGTAATTGGCGCCTCAATTTAGGTTGTACTTGCTGCAAAATTATCATTTAATTTGAATAATAAAGTTTACAAATGAAACGGCAATATTTAAAATTTCATCCTACAATACTGAACAACGGTGTCTACAAGACCTGATCATTTGGAAATAATTTACTTTTACACTTCAGAAATCCAAATTTTTAAAGGAACCATACCATAAATATATTTTTAAATTCAAGTTTATTTGTCTAATTAAGAATTTCAAAATCAGAAACTGTATCGGAGCATTATGAAACAAACCTATTTACACTGACGGGAAAAAAATCCCGACACCAAGAAAAATAATAATAATTTAATTATTGCCTTTTTAAAAATTTTTGCCAATTTAAATATTGCCTTGTGTTAGATACACAAAACTTGATGAGTGTGTTTATACATCTGAAAGATGACATCGATTCAAATTTCGAGCGTAAGTGTGGCGCTAGCAGTGCCATTCAGAACTTGCAAATCAGGCTTGCTTTAAATACGTTCTGTAAAGTTCGTAAGCGTTATTTATCTTTAAAATTGATTTGATGTTAGCCAAGAAAGCCTTTAAGAAGACGAAGAAGCCACTATCAACCGCTCACGGAGCTTGAAAGAGATCTGTAACAGGGCCAAGAGAAGGGGGATTTTCTTTTCGCAATACTGCAGAAAGACTTGGCCTGAATCCACTGTTCGTGATTGTTAGAAGCAGTGGTACAGAGATGGTACTGCCTTAAGAACACCAAGGCAGTACCATCCGGGTGGCTACGGGGCACTACAGAGAGGGTAGACCGCCATATTTTGCGTACGGCTGTGGCGCATCGTGCTGCGTCTGCGCCAGAAATTCGATCTGTAATTGATACTACAGTGATACAACGAACTATTAGAAATCGGTTACTTCAAGGACAGCTCCGAGTCAAGCGGCCTGTAGCGTACATTCCACTGACTCCACCATTGTCGTTTGCGACGTCAGTAGTGTCAAGCCAGAGCTCATTGGAGGACGAAGTGGATATCTGTTGTGTTTTCTGATGAAAGCAGGTTCTGCCTTGGTGCCAGTGATGACAGTGTGTTGGTCACAAGGAGACCAGTGAAAAGCCTGCAACCATATTGTTTGTCCAGGGGAAAGCCTGCAGTCAAGACACACTGAACCTACACCTCCAATTATGATCTGGGGCGCAATTTCCTATGACAGCAGGAGAACTCTCATGTTTATCCCAAACAGAATGACTGCAAATTTGTACGTCAGTCTAGTCATTCAATCTGTAGTGCTGCCATTCATGATCAGTATCTAACAGGTTAACGCTCGCCCTCATACGCTGTTGTAACGCAACGTTCTCTGCAGAGTGTCGACATGTTACCTTGGCATGCGAGATCACCAGATCTGTCTCTAATTGTGCAAGTATAGTATATCATTGGACGGCAACTCCAGCATCTTCCATAGCCAGCATTGTCAGTCCCAGTATTGAGAGAACAAGTACAACAAGCATGGAACTCTATACAACAAAGTGACATTCGGTACCTGTATGACACAATGCATACACATTTGCAGGCTTGCATTCAAAATTCTAGAGGTTACACCGGCTATTAATGTAACAACATTTCACATTTTAATAGCATTTTTTTAGCTTAAATTAAAATGTGATCTTGAAAATTTAATCCATTAAACATGTTAATTTGACAAATGTATTGTAAAAATTTCATTACTCTAGAATCATTTTAACTTCGTGTTGGGTTTTTTTCCCGTCAGTGTAATTGATTGTTTGTTGTTATAGTTTATTAGTTCCTTAACAGTTGAAAAAATTTCCCAAATCACATTGCAATACAACAACAACTATACCAGATCGTCAAATTAAATAATTATAAAATTTTAAACTTTATGGAGGTATTTAATAAATAAAATTTAAAAAATCATATATTCAAAATTAAAACGGTGTAAATCCGAAGTATTTGTAAATTATGAAAAACAGCGTCATTAATCATATAGAATGTCTGATTACATAAATAAGCAATAAAATTGATTTGCAAACCAATTTCATGAAATTTCTTTTAAAGACTGCCAAAGCCAATTATAGGTTTTTAAAAAATCAATGTATGTAACAAATTCGATCACCATTTCTATATGGAGAAACAATCTTTCTTAAATTAAGTAAATTCGTAGTACGTTTTCAAATGAATCTGTATTGAGTGGAAAGAATGAATGTTTCAATTTGATGAGATGGTGTTTTGTGTATTCAAAACTTGCAACACATTTAAAATCGCATTCCGTCGATCATTTGCACAATCGCATGGACTCGGGGTCTAAAACGCTCACTAAAATCACGAGAGGAAAGTTTTGTCAATTTCCCAATATTTGCTTCATTTGCGGGAAAGAAGAAAAAAACTCCTGAAAATTTTGGTTTATATATCGGCTCAATGTAATGCATTCATTGCTATTTTTATTGTTGGGTATTTATTAAATAATACTTTCTAGTATTTTAAAGCTATTCATTCTAATAATAATTCGTAGAAAATGCCACCAAATGTTGAAATAATTGGATGGAAATTTCTGTAAATGTTGGCTCTAATAATCGAATTGCCAACAAAACCTTACAATTACAAATCTTTGAAAACTAAAACTCAGAATTCACGAACTTATTTTATGAAAATGTTAATGATGCATTGTTTGTATGATAGCAAATGTTTCAATTCACAAAAATTCCCTTTTATATTTTAAAAAAAAAGTAAAGTAAATAAACTCATTTCTTTGATTTTGATGATTATGTCATGATAACTATCCTTTGGAGTCTTTTGGCGAAGCCAATCAAACAAATCATGAAATTTTGAATTTTTCTCATTATAATCATTAAAATATTTTTTAAAGAATTTCTTCCATTTCCAATAAATTTCAAATCATTTTTGAAATATTTGCTGCAACAATGCATCTTTGGTATCTAAGTGCATGTTAATGAGTTTTCAAACAGGATTTTTTTTCTTTACCAGTAGATAAGATTTTACAAATTTGGCAACTCTTGGCAAATTAGACTCTTATATATTAAATTTACCATTAAAAATGTTTTAAGAAAGAATCGGCCTTATTTCGCATAACAAAACAAAGAAGCGAAATTTGAATGAATGTTTTCTTTACAAAGAGACAAATGATAAATGACGAAAACAAGAAATATTAGTAACTGGCTTTTGTTTTCGTAATATGAAAATATAAAAAGAAAAGTGTGTTTCTTTTGTAAGTGTTTTTATCTGCCAGATTCTTATCCTGGAAGCTAAAATGAATGCAATTGTATGAAACTACCATGTTGTTTGTTTCTTTATAAAATTAAATATATTAAAAGCCCATTCAAAAATGTATTTTTCTCTAAATTATAATTAAACTACAAATTTCTCCAGATTTTTAAACTCTTAATTCTTACCTTTCGTTATAATTACTTCCAATATTTTAAACAAAAAAAAATATACTATACAATATATAATGAAATGATTTAAGTACTTACAGCACACAATCAATCATATTTTTGTAAAATATAGATTTCATCTTCGTTCATTAATTTTGCCGCGATATTGAATGAATATGTACCTTACACTAATAAAAATTAAATATTTACAGATCATCTTCAGAAATTTATAAATAATAGATATCTTCAGAAAATCTGTAAAAGGTCAGTGTAAATCTTATGAAATTACAAGAAGAAAGCTTGAAATGACAAGTTTAGTAAAGCATAAAAAATTTAGATTGTCCACGAGATTCTGGAAAATTCTTCTAAATATATTCTAGGATTTGTATCGACGTGCGATTTCTAGAATATTATTAATGAGCGTGTTATTAATTGTATTTTTCTTTATATTTTGACTCACCAAAATACTTAAAAACAGGTAATAGACGTTTCTTTTAAAGAGAACCCTTTTTTTTATTGACTTGAGACAATGGACGGACGAGAAGCAAATATTAATTAAGTGTTACGAACCTCTCTATTTCCCTTGTTTTCAAAGCAATTTTCTATAAGTTTAAATTTAAATTTAAATATAATATTTACTTACCTACAAGAAAATAAATTCTTGAAATATTATGAAGCAAATTTACTCCTTGGCCCATTTTAATAAAATTTCCTAATACTTCAACAGTGTTTTAATTCCTTTCAGGAGTATATTCTATTAACCTTTAGTCGTTGCAGAGACTCATTCGTGCGCCAATCGAGCTGCATCGGTTGTTTTCATAATAAATATTTCGCTAGAAAATATATTTTTTCTAATATATGACTGAAAAGACAGCACGTCCATCTCCATTTTATTTTGATGATGGTTTGGGAGATTTGAAGCTATTTTTTTGTTAGACATTGCAATATTTGCTACCTTAAGTAGAATACCAACGATTCTATTCTCCTATGCATATCTATTGACATATTTCCAAAATGAGTATTTTTTTCTGCTAAAGTGTTAATGCAGCAGATGTCATAAATAAATCCTACTCATGCAAAGAATTGAATAACATGATTTGACATTAAAATAAATTTAATAATTCAGAACAATCTGTAATACAAGGAAAGAGAGAACTCACTTTCAACTTGAGGAATTTAATTTCATTCATTTACTGAATATTCCATATCATTGTTAAAAAACGTAACTAAATATTTGTTATTTTGAATATAAAATCAATAAATAGCAACACTATTTTATAATTAAAATTCTATCTCATAGATGAATGAATCGTTGCTGAGATTCCAAATATAAAATAGATCAGATAAATACTAAATTTTCTACCAATAAGTTTTGATTATTGTTTGTAAATTTTACTTGTTTGGTAATAAGTTATATGCAAAGAAACATTTACATATGAAGGTAATGAAATAGCAACAGATCATTTATTTCAGCTTGGTAATGGATGATATGCAATAAATAAATGAAGCTTTATAGGCAAAGTTATTTCTCCTTTAACATTTTATCTATACTTCATTTCTATTTCCTGTTGTTGACGATAAGCCACTACAGATAAGCAACAGCACCTGTGCCAGAGAATGACTCCTATTCATCTTGAATAGAAACATGAAGAATCTCAGCCGTGAAAGAAGCAGCGACACTCAACAAGTTGGCTGAGAATTCATTTTGGGATCACGAGGAGAGGATTACGCCGCACTTGGAAAATCTATTATCAAATAACAGAGATATTCTTCCTTAAAACCAGAGTTTCACTTAACAGGCATCAAATTCTATTGCCATATCGTTACAATGCATGCTGCAGACCGGGCTAAAATAACTGCCCACTGGGAGTGGACATTGATACCAAATTTCTTTTACACTTCCTGCCTGATGTCAACTGATTTCTCTTCGTATGGACGGCTGAAAGTTCTTTATCTGAAGAAAAAAACAATTTCAAGCCGTCAGTAAACTAGTTACTGAATAAACTGGTTTATGACAACCTCCAAAGAGTTTTCATATCATCAAACAAATAGGATTGGTGTCAGTGAATAAAATGGATCACATTTCTGAATATTATTTATCTAGCGTGGTTCACTACCGAGCAATAGCGAACGGTAAAATAAAATGCAATACACGTCGTCTATTCCCTCCTTATCTTTAGCCACAAACAGTATGAGATTTCTATAACATTTCACTTGCAAACACTTCACAGCTTCAGCATTTTAAGTCTTTGTTGCGAGACGAGTGCAGATTTCAATATCTCCTCGCAGCTGTTGCCAACAATTATTCGGCGATAATTTGCTAAATATATGCAGATCGAAAGCCAGTTTTCCTAGTGACAAGGAACCTAATCCTTTATTATTAAATCCAGAAACCTTTCTGGGAAATAGTTCCATGATTTGAGCAATGAGGCACATGGTGAATCACTGAATCCATAAATTTAAGGGGTTAATGAATATTTACTTGATTTATCGGAAAATAATGAGTAAGATTATGATTATCCGAGTACGAGAAATGAATCTTGAAGACGTCTGGTTGCGTTCTTTCCAGACAATGTAGTGTACATAATTAATTCGTATGCATTAATCGCAGTTCATTTTGATATAATTAAGGCAGAATAATGAAAGTGGCTTTAAAAGCTAGATGAAATATTTTCGTTTACGGTTTCGGAGGGACTTGAAAATTTTTTAAGATGGCTTATTGGATGCTTAGAGTAATAACTATCGCTCAGTGAAAAGGCTTTAATTACATTTCTATTTATATCAAATGAGTAATAACATGCTTCATGCTCAGTTAAAATATTTCATACTGCCGTAAAAAACAAAGAAAAAGAGATTATTTATAGATTTTAGATATGATGTGTAATAGAGAAGTGTTTAATGGTGAAAATTCTCAAGTGCAGCTTTAAAAGAATAATTTAAATTCTTTTTAACAAAATATGAAACATTTCTGATCTTGTAAAATCTATAATATTTGAATTATATAATATTCAAATGAGTGCAAAATAGAAATGAGAATTTCGAACTTGGGAATTCGAGAAAACAAGAATTTTATCAAATTTTGAGTTCTAAATTTTGATTTTAACAGGTGTTATTTTCGGACCTGACTTTCACAGGTGTTCGGTGTTAAATCGGACTTTTGTCCAACAGTATAGACCCCTCGTGACACGAAAATTCAATGAAATTTATGGCTAAAAGATACACCATTTTTATAGTGCGTAATAGTTATAGTATGGCTAATATTTTTCTACATTACTATGAGAAAAAAGTAATTAAATATAATTTAATAAAAGGGTGGAGATATATTGATGACCTACTTTTGATTAACTTCGACAATACTAATATTGTAACTAATCGCTATCCAAAAGGTTTAATTCTAACAGAAACGAATAAATATCAACTTGAGGCTACCTTTCTGGATTTAAAAGTCGAAATTGATAATGATAAAACAATAGTTGGTATAAACGATAAAAGGGATGAATTCAACTTTAAAATAACAAAATTATGTAACTACCATTCCAATCTAAACTCTAAAATTATCAAAAATCTAATTTTCTCACAAGTTAACAGGATCAAAAGGGTTTGCAATAATAAAAATTCCTATATTGAAGCATCAAACAACCTCATTAATAATTTAATTAAAAATGAATTTCCTAAAAATTACTGTAATGTCAATTTTTTAATTAAACAAGGCATGGTTTGGGATTAATCCTTTGGCTTAAATAAAAAATAGAACTTTCCTTGCATATTATGTCACTCAATAGGTGGCGCTAGGAGCTTACAATTTTTACCTAAATTACCGTTAGCTTTGTGTTTTTAATAAGCGGGAATCACAATAGATAGCTTAAAATTTCATTGACTGTTGATGGTATGTTCTTGCCTATTGGTTTTTTCTTTAGTGTTTTTTATGGTATTTTGGTTTTTATTATTTTTTTGTTATTGTATTTTTACTTATTAGTGGTTTTTCTTCTAATTTGTTGTTTTGCATTTTTCTTTCTGTTAAAATGGTATATCTCTTGGGCCTAATTTCAGGGGATTTTCGGGTCACGAGGAATCATTATTAGACTTAATTGTCTACATTTCCTTAACAGAAAAAATCCCTTTTTTTGAATCCCTGCCTGAGGGTGACCCTTGAAAAAGTCTTGAGGCCGGATTCTTTTTTATATTTTGTTATTTTTTATTTGTTTTATTTGTTTTTCCTATTAACTTGATTTTTATACTTTTGTATCAGTTCATCTGTGTTTTACAAATAGCTGTATTTGCGCTCTCTAAATGCTATGAAGTTTGAAAACGGAAATGTCGGGCTTCAATAGGTTAATTAACTATATTTGTTCATTCTTCATATATATTCATATATTGGATATTAATTAGATGTTCTAATAAATATTATATACTAGCCGCATTTGCCGACCAGCCGGTTAGACAGTATTACCGCTCGTTACAATTTTCAATTAAATATTTCAAATAACTTGTCTCTTAATATCTTCTCAAACAAAACCTTTTTAATTTGATAGTCATATCAAACTTATACTGTTGTTTAGATCCTTTCGTTCAATTTACTATATATATTTTCCTAATTTGTTGTCATTTCCGGTAAAACTTCAACTTTAATTTAAAGTGGAAATGCTGAAATTGCAATGAATATAAAGATATTTTTTAATGAAACAAAATGTTTTATTTTATTTATCATTTTTATCGTTATTTATTTATTTATTATTATTATTAATGAATATAAGTACTGCAAACAGTATCGCTCGGTATTTAAGTCTTAGTTGTACTACAAAATGTTTTTCATAATTTATCTAATATCCCAATTCAACAAAAATTTCTCAGATTCTGCATAAAATTCAGTTTTTAGTTTTGCTTTCAAATGTATTGAAATGAAATCAATAATAATATTATGTTCCGACCTGTAAATATATTTCAAAAATTATGAAGTCTAAATTTAATGCAGTAAGGTATCATATTCTGATAAATATTCTGGACACACCAAATTTTAAATAAATGAATGAATGTTTCTATTTTCCACGAACTAAGACTGATTTATAAAACTTTGAATTTTAAAAATTTAGAAAAACTCAACATTTTCATAATCTTAGGCCAATTAATCTTGAGAAACCTGCGCGCTGATTGGCGCATTTTCTTTGAAATGATCGATGGAAAATCTAAAATTATCTTTTTTATTGAATAGTGATATTCAAATTTTCATAAATCAGTCAGTTTAAGCGATTGATTTAGTTGATTGGAAATTAACTCTTTTTATTTAAAATATTAGTGTTTCAAGAATATTTTGTTAAACGTGATTTCCACAGCAGAAAATCAAAAATTCGTTATTTGTTAGAGCATTTATTGAATCAAGTTATATAAAATATAATCATTTCACATTTAGACCATTTTATCAGATCTGAGTCTATTACTAAAGGTTTGCAAATTAGATGTATGTCCATGATTTGAATGGATATCCTGTTCATATTAAACAAAACTTGCCTTAAAATAAAACTGATTTATTGGATTAATAATATAGAGAGTGTAAAAGATCATAAAACAATTTTTCTTGAATTTATTTTTTAGAAAAAATAATATTTTATGTTTGTTTCATTTCCTACAAACACGTGCCGAAAATTATATTTCTGCATATTTTATTTCCAAAAAGTTTTAATTTATTTTTAATTGGAGCTTTAATCAATGTGATGGCAACACTTTAGAAAAAAGCTAATTTTCCCCCATGAATGCGAAACGTGCTCTTGCAGCTTAAATTTTATTTTTATTTTGTACGAAAAAAATTGTTGAAAAATATAGTTAATATATTTATTTAAAATTAATTAAAAATAGAAACTTAATTTTAAAGATAAAGCATTGGTATAATTTAAAAGATAAATTTTTGATCTTTAACTTCATGTAAAAATCTTTTTTGTGCGGTAATATTTTCGGAAGTTATAGCAGAAACACGTCAAAATTTCGCTTAATTTTTAAATAAATAAAATTCTATTTAAAAATTCAAAAAAATAACTCCCAGGTGCACATTCCCGGCCTCCAAGGTATACACGTGCCAAATTTGGTAGCTGTAGGTTGAATGGTCTCGCCTGTAGAGCGCCAACATACACACACACCCATTGAGATTTATTATATACTAGCCGCCTTTGGCGACCAGCCGGTTCGACAGTATTACCGCTCGCTACATATTTTAAGTAACTGGTCTCTTAAAGGATTCTCAAACAAAATATTTTTAATCTTCAAATTTTATTAGCCATACCAAACTTATATTGTTTAGATCGTTTCGTTCAATTTACTATATATATTTTGCTAATTTGTTGCCATTTCCGGTAAAACTTCAACTTAAATTAAAAATGTAAATGACGAAATTGCAATTAATATTAAGATATTTTTTAATAAAACCAAGCGTTTAATCTTATTAATCATCTTTATTGTTATTTATTAATTATTATTATTATTGAATATGAGTATTGCAAACAGAATCGCTCGGTATTTAAGTCTCATGTTAACTACAAAATATTTTTCATAGTTTATGTAATATCTCAAACAATAATTCAACAAAAATTTCTGAGATTCAGTATAAAATTCAGTTTTTAGTGTTGCTTTCAAAAGGATTAAAATGAAATCAATAATAATATTTGGTTCCTGCTTATAAATATATTTCAAAAATTATGAAGTCTAAATTTAATGCAGTAAGGTATCATATTCTGATAAATATTCTGAACAGACCAAATTTTAAATAAATGAATGAATGTTTCTATTTTCCACGATCAACTAAGACTTATTTATGAAGCTTTAAATGTTAAAAATTTAGAAAAACTCGCTATTTTCATAATCTTAGGCCAATTAATCTTGAGAAACCTGCGCGCTTATTGGCGTATTTTCTTTGAAACGATCGATGAAAAATCTAAAATTATCCTTTTTTATTGAATAGTGATATTCAAATCTTCATAAATCAGTCAGTTTAAGTGATTTGAAATTAACTCTTAGAAGTCAGTGATTCAGTTGATTGGAAATTAACTCTATGACCACCATAAAATCTGTGCTTTCTCTTGTGGTGTATGCATTCTCCTTAACATCCGATCGAATAAAACATCACATACAAAAGTACTACATAGAACAAACACATCAAAAGTAAACATAACATTTCAATAGTTGCCAAAAACAAAAGAGAGAAAAATGCAATTAATAAGCAGACGATATTTAGAAAAGTACAGATATTTAGACTGGAAAATGAAATTATCTGAAATTAAAAACACGCGCAGACGATATTTGCAAAAGTACAAATATTCAAACCTGAGAAGGAAAATATATGAGTTATTCCATCAATAAATGCCATAAGTTTGTTTACATCTTCATTATTTTATGAGTCATTAAATATCAAAATGGATCCGGGACTGAATAAACACCCTGTATAGAGAGTGTAAAAGATCATAAAATAATTTTTCTTGAATTTATTTTTTAGAAAAATTAATATTTCATATTTGTTTCATT
>JAPMOR010104857.1:0-17961 GCA_026543865.1 Argiope aurantia
ATTATGTGACTTTATATGCAATTTAAAACTACATTTATATTTATATAATCCCTTTGTTGAATAGAATCCCATTTTAAAATATCACAATCATTTATTTATACAGCAACACATAAATACATTATCGTAAATTAATTAAAGAGAATATGAAGGAATGTTAGGAGCAACACCGGAAAGATTCCTCAGCTTGAAGAATACATGCGACGTAAACTTCTAGTATTTTACACATGCGCAGATTTGACAGAATACCTAAAATCAGGTTCTACCTTAGTTTAGAAATTATTAGGTAGCGAAAATGGACATTCTTTTCTAACAAAAAAAAGCTCAAAAATCAGAAAACGCTACATATCTTCAGGCCTTTAGACTTACGTAAAAAAATTTTTGACGAGTGCATTTTATATCATTTCTTATTTATGGCATTAAAACAACATGTGTTAATGTCCTTGATTATTTATTGATATGCCAGATACATAATATTTATTAATGTCAAATAAACGCTATTTCAAATCTTGAAAATGATAATAAAGATCACATTTTTTTCCCATGTTCATAAATAAAAAATTTCTGAAGTTTCACGTTGAAATTAAATATTCATATTATAAGGAAACCAGAATGTGATATTAAATTTGATTCCCTTGCGAATGAAAATAGAAAAATCATTCATATTTAGTAAGCCCCTGTCAAAAAATAATATTGATATTAATGTTATTTTATAGTTGTTGTTGCTTCGAAATTGCTGGTTGAAAAGGGATTTTTAACCTCTTCGAAACGTCACATTTTTTAACGTATCCATGAGAAGCATAATTGGAAAGTTCTTATCAATCGTATTATCTTTTACACACTTTTGCCCTAATACAATCAGTCCTTACTAAATAAGACGTGGAAATGATATGAGGAGTAAAAAAATGATTTTCCTTGAATCTCTTGAACAAAAAACATATAGATTCTTTTTTTTTCATATTTCGTTTTACTTTTTATAATTAATTTATTATTCATAGAATTTGTCAATGTATACGATGTATTGTAAAATAATTTATTTAGATAAATAGTTGCCATTCTTATCTTTCCCTAAAATTCTTGCAATTTAAAGAACATTTGTTGTTTGTACTTTTATGCAAATAACTTGGGACTTTAAAGTCTTCAGTTCTGTCTACATAACTGTTCCCATTTCAAGAAAATGAGTATCATCTCTCAAACTGAATGATTCAATTTTTTCTTAAATATTTGGTAAGAACTTGATTGCTTCTATTACTCAACCAGTTAAGAAAATTGGGGAACAGGACCAAAGACTACATCAAATATAAATCGAAAAACTTCTAAAAATGAAATACATTTCAACAAATATAATTCAGAAAGTTCTTATTTCCTTATAAAAGTATTAAACAGTTTTATTACATTCTTTTCTATCAAAATGGGCTTAATCAATCATAGTCATTTTAGAAACTGTGATTGTAGGCGTTGGGGCACTGCCAAGGAAATTTGACATTTCATATCAAATGATCAAATTGCAAGATGTGGCTCTATCTAAAATATACATTCATGTAAATGTTCCATATTTTGTTTGGTAAAGAAAACAAAACAAATGTTGTCAAACAAAAGGAAATATTATTCTTATCTTTTTTGAACAATCAAATTGTTATATTTATTTTTTCGTTTGATGAAAGATATCATTAATGTTTGCTTTAAAGGCAATTATTCTTGCACTGAAATGTGTTCTATAATATACTTCTGCTTATAGAAAATAATATTACTTCATTCACATTATATATTTCATCTATTCTTTGTAGAATTATTCAGCATGTTTTCTGATATTTATATACAAAATTAAAAAAAAAACATTTATTTCATTGGAGAATGAGTTGATATTTAAACATGTATATATATATATATATAAAATGTACTAAAATAACTCTTTCAATAAAAAAAATCAAGCATAAAATTAATCAAACCGGAAAAGGTGGAATTTAGCTAATTCTGTGAATTCTTTCCCAATCTCCTTTATTATATTTAAATAAAGAAATAAAAATATTAACAAAAAATGTAATATATTTTTTATAGTTTTTAAAATATTTCGATTCACATCAGGAATCAAAAAGACTTAATGCTTTAAATTCATTTTACCAGGTGTTGGTAATCTATTTCAAGAAGTAAGGAATAACGCAACTGGCTTGAAAATATAAAATATAATTCAAATGCGTTTTCATAATACAAAATTTGAGGTTAGAGTTTGCATTTATTGATCATTTATAAATTTAAACTCTTCTGGTTGAATTAGAGAAAAAAACTTTAATGTGACCTATTACTACACCAAACTAATTTTAACCAATTTTACACGTTTTGTTTTAGTAGCAATGACTTATTAAACCCACACATACTTCACCTTCAAATATCAATATTTTTAAATTCAATTAATAAATACACAATAAATATTTATAGCCATTCATATTTTATCTCAACAATTTTTCAAAAGAATTCTTCACATTTTTTTTTTTTGTTAAACATTGCAACTTTATAGATTTCACATATTAGAGAACATCGCTAAACTGGTAAAAAATGTTTTAGAATTAACTTTGTTATTTTTGAATTATAGATAAAATGAAGAGTAGTTAAAAAAATCACATTCTTTGTTTTGAGGCATCTGCAACAATAAGTATGTAAATCGAATGAAATAAAATCAATCATGTGAATTGTGTGTAAGACATGGATAAATTCTGGTAGAAATAAAGAATCTTAACTTTTGTTGTGGATGTAATATTTTTTTGCAAAGGTAAGATATGTGCAATGGAAATATTCCAGCTGGATAGAATACATTATTATATGTTGATAAAAAGTACTTTCAGGTGAATTTCTTAATGTATAACATCCATCTGTACACTGCAATTTTCATTATTTATCATTAATAAATTTTTACAATATCCATTCTTTGTTCGTTTATTATGACTTAATTCTGATCCGACGACATTAAACTCTCACCTATCGTTGCTTTGTTTACTAAGTGTTCTTGCGAAGTTTCTTTTACATGGTTTCCATTATCCCTGCGACTTATAAATGCAAAGACTTCCAAATATAGGAAATTATCTTTCGAAAAAGATAAAATGTGGGGAATTCGATACCACAAAACAGACATTTATTTTCTATTATTAAATATTATATTAAGAAGATTTTAATCATAGTACAATCATGTATAAGAAAACTATACAATCCGCAAAAAGTTTCTGGCTTGAAAATGTATTTTAAAGTAGCAATTGTTTGCGATTTGTAACTGAAAATATAATCACTAGTATCCCGAGGATAGAAGCAAGTTGATGTAAAAAACACATTTTTCCCCGCTCAATGCTCAGATTTTTATATTTCCATATAGATGAAAAAACGCTTTTATCAATAGTAAAGCCATTCTATAAAAAATTAAGGTCCTTTCTAGAGAGTAATCTATAACGTCAATAACGTAAGAGGTAATGGAAAAAATAATATAACACAAAGAAAATTGTGATAGAAATTATCATCATTGCTCAATAGAAAATAGAAAGTTTTGCTGTTTGAATAATATAAAAACGAGTATATTTAATAAATATATTCGATTTCGAGGAAAAAAAGTCACATACTTTTTATTGTTCAAAAGATATCTTAATTTAATTGTTAAATCTAATATATTACAGATAGAGAGATAATTAACTGATTTTTATTCCTTTTGCGCTTTTTTTTTTCATTTCTTTATCAGTATATCTATTCTTATCATCACTGCTTACTGCTCCTAAATAGATATGAATAGATACACCATTTTACAAAATATACAAAAAAGTAGTGCTTTTGATTCTTCTGATAAATGCAAATCATTTTATTTTAAATACTTTTTGTTCTAATCTAAATGTTCATTTATAATCCCCCCCGAGGGGCACTTCGAAAAGAGGATGAGATGCTTCCGGTATGGCAGTTGGTTTTCGCCAGCCTGGTGGGTACACAAATAGGTGGGGGATCTGACATTCGGGAAGGGTTGTACCGGGGCCGGTGATGGCGCTTTGGACTTACTACCAATGTTGCTGTTGTGATGATCGGTCATTCAGTTTTCTTTATATATGTACTTTCGGGCGGGTCGGAGAGTCATTGATATGACTATATCTTTAATTTTCATTACTGTAGCACTTTTTTAATCTATTATTCATCGCATATTTTGCTGCTCCTAATATGAATAGAAATTTGATAGAAGGTATAAGAATAATAATATGAAACTATAATAATTATTACTTTACTTATAATTATGAGAAGATTATTACATAGGATGTGTTTCAGAAATAACGAATTTTATTATAGGAAGTTTGCTTGAGAACTCATTTGCTTAAACATAACAAAGTTAATTTAATTAAATTGGCATAAAAATGTAACATTTATAAACCAACCATTTAAATGGAATTATGAAAACAATAAAAAGAATTACATTTTGTAATGATAAGTTTAAATGCAATTTACTAAAAATAACAATTATTCTCAAAAGTTTGAAATTCTTTTCAAAAGAGTATACAAATAACATTTTTAATTTGTAAACCATTGAAATGCATTGTGGTTTCAATTTCATTCACTCCGCTTCTGCTCTGCATGTAACTGCTAAGGAAAAGAGCGCAATTTTATACTGACAAATATGGTGATATAATAAAATATAAATCAATACTTTTTGAATGAATAAGACTATTTAAAATTCTTCGTTTTCACATGCATAGTGAATAAATGTAAGATACATTTTGTATCCAAAATATTAATTCTAAACGTGTTATCTAATAATGTTTTGATGTCTGAATTATTTTTATTCCATTCATGATCAAATAAAATATTATAATTATAATTAAGGCAAATTAATCTTATGAAACTCGAGAAGTGTCAAAAAGAAGCGAGCACTCAAACAAATTTCAAAATTTAATTACAACAAATACTGCTGGTTATAAAATATGAAGGTGGTAAGACATTGATTTTGAAGAGAAAGAATTCGTCAGAAAGTTTGTAAAATTATATGGTTGATTTTGAAATAGAAATTTCTTCAGTAATTTCTTCGATTTTTTTTTTATAAATGGTCATATATGAGCCAACAAATTCCAGCTTGCTATTAATATTAGTTCATATTTAAAAGTAGCGGCTATTAATAAAATATTATAACAAAAAACATTATTTTATATTTGTTTCATATTTTTGTATCTTCCAAATTTTTTTACATATATATATTACATATATATTTTACATATATTACAACAGCATGGAAAACCATAATTGTTTCATGGACTTAACAGATTCCCATCGAGTGATGGAATGCATAAATAGAGTATTTTAATGACAAATAGAAAACATTCATAGAGTATTATTTAAAATTTGTAAATGCGTTTCTAAATGTATTGCGTTATGGTCACTACAGAAAACTTAATATAATGGAGGAAATGCTATTAGGAATAAGTTGAAATTTTGCATCTTTTCACAAAACAGTCTTGTCCTTCGATAAATAAAACATAACAAATTTTAATGTCTAATTCTAAAATTTATTTTATCTTGATGAAAATCACTTTTAATAATAAATATATGAGCAAAATATGTACCTTATATTTTCATAGCAAAACTATTTTAAATTTTAACTTTCTAATTTTAACATTAGAGATTCATAATTTTATTAGCTCGCAATTTCGGAACGAATAGATCTATACTAATGAAACTTGTGTTTTGTGAATAATTTTTGATGTAGCTTTTAATTTTTATGAGAAAAATGGATATTGTCATCGGAAATTTTGAACTTTGTTCATATTTCAATTTATAGACGATCCGTATGAAATTTTAAATTCAAAAATCTTTAAGATTACGTTAATTCCCATCAAGTGATAGCTTTCTTATGATTTTAAAATGAACAATGCTAGAATAAAGGTGACTGGCTCTTTTTTTTCACGAATGTACACTAAATATATAATGATTTTATTTTAGAAGATTGTTCACGATATGATAAAAAGAACTGTCCGTTAAGAATTTAGCAAGCTAATATAGCCGATATTGAAATATATTCAATAAAAGATAAACTTTTATAATTATATTATAAATCCCTATTTATGTGCATTTGTAGGCTTGAATAATGCCTATACAATGAATAATGCATTTTTGCCTGTTTTGTAATAAACAGTTACATTCAGAAAATACTTAAATAGACTTTAACATCTAAAACAATTACTTTTAAGAATATAAGGGACAATGCATGCACATATATAAAATGAACTGTAAAACATTTACTGAAAGTGCCCATATCAAGGTGTGGAATACATTATTTCCACTTATACAAGTGACAATTACGTATTGATAAATTATGCTAGCATGTTGATTTGGGATGCATTTAGTCTCCTTGAGCATCAATGCAAGCAGAAAAGGCTTACCAAATTTGAATGGACGTCCGATGCTTAGATTATTTGGCCCTTACACGTTTAGGTAACGATTCCCTAATAGTCCGCTAATGAATATAACATAATTAATTACATGCTTCCAGATCAGAGAATTCATCCTATCGGAAACTATCCCCTTCTCCAACTGAATCTGACTGTTGAAGGGGGCATCTCCCTTTAACACAATCTATAGTAATGCGTGGAATTGTGCTCCTAGAATGGCACAATCTCTTATTTAAGAACTTAATTATTGTAAAATTAATGTAAAATTCTCATTTCAAATTATTCACTCTGAATATTGATGACTTGGTCATCACTACGCGGTCTTTTTACTTAAAAGCAATTTATTCTTTAGTGAAGCAAAAATTAAAAAAAAAAAAACATGATAAAAATACTTAATTTTTTCTTCTCTGAAGCTCCCGAAATAATCACCAAATTTCAATAGAAACGTTTAAAAAGATAATTAATTAAAACCAGATTCCTCTTTTACAGAAAGATGTGATACGCTGTTCAGTTCCACATACCATGGCGGTAAATTGTTACAATGTTTAAACTTTTCCAATAACTTAGCGGTATGATGTTGCTTATGGCACTTGTCATATACAAGACCACTGACAAAGTCTACGATTTTAAGCCGCATTTCAGTGCCTCGTTTTAGTAACGCCATCTAGGGCCAAGAATATCTCTCAGCTACTCATACGTCACAGCTTTTTTCACAGAGCTGACTTCATTCACTCATCCACAGATAGTAATTTAGACAAGAAGTAGAGAGCTATCACCTCTGACTTTGTGGCTATGGCCGATTTATACGTGCACCAGCTACCATGTACATGAGGAGTCATTGACCGGCGGGTTTCAAACAACAACCCAAGGAATACGTATCCAACTCTCTACCAACCAGGCTATCCCGGCCCAATCGCTATGTAAGAATATTAGACATCATTCTGTTGTTTTATAAATATCCAGATATTCATTAGAAAACAAACATAATTTAGCTATATCTATTGAATGAAATTCAAAAGAATAATTAATCGTCTAGGTATTATCTTGCTAGAAACTGTTTACACTCAACAACTACTTTTATAAGTTATGTAAGGAATATTATTTTAGAAACGATTAGAAAACAATATTCAATTTTTCTTATGTATAACAGATTCTAAATATATATTATATAATAAAGAATAAACGAATGCTTTTCAATATTGAAGAAAATTCAAACAGTAGGAATAGCAGTAAATCCCTCCATTATTTGCTTCAAGCTTATTGGATTCAAATAATTAAAATTTAATGTTCTGAAAAATAATCATGTCATGAAAATAGTCATGTCATCAAGTTATGAAAAATAGTCCGAGTCATGGTAATTGTATCTACAATGATTAAAATTTGATTTCAAAACTGAACTTCAATTTTAAGTACAATGACGAAGTAGGTGCAAAAATTTGAGACCATTTAAAAACTTATTTTTGTGAATTAGCTCCAGTTTTATGTCTGAAATAAAATTTGAACTAAAATTAAAGACCAACAATTCCAAAATTTTAAAGGTTCTAATTATTTGATACCTAGAAGCTTGCAACTATAGTGCAACTCAAAAGTTTTTTGTTTTTTTTTAGTTTCATTTTTTCTGATTCTAAAAGCATTTTAAAATGACAAAAATTCATTTAATAAAGTAGATAAATTTTCCCTTTTTGCGTTAATCATTTAGAAAAAAAATACATATACGTTTTTTACCAATTCATAATTTTAATATTAAAAACTGAATTACCATTTAAACTACTCTAATTTATTTCATCAAATTCATATAACAAGAAAAGATTTTGATGACCAAACTACTAAGTTAAGCAAATTTGAAAAAAGGAATTAATATTAAATGAAACGTATTATTACTATTATTTATCATAAATCACTTTTTAACAAAGGCATTTTTTGGGGAAAGGAACGATTTTATTTTAATAAAAAAGCCTGAATTATTTACACTTTAATGTAATTTGTGAAACATTTTCCCCAAACTTCTTTTTATTTAGCCTATAATTATGTTTCAAAGCTTTTCATAGTTGTTCATGTCCGTTTTACAGACATCGCTTATAACTTTGGCCAGATTACTAAAATTTCTAAATTGTGTTCAAAAATTAAAGCAAGATTTGAATTTGCCGCCATCTGTGCTGTAAAGTTTTGGCAGCCCTATTAAAAAACGTTTGACAACTGATTAACAACCGACATATTCATTGTTGAAAAATGTTTCAAAAATAATGAAACTCTGATGGCCACAGTACAAAAATTTGAGATTTTATCCCCTGCTTCGGGAGATTTAACACCATTGGATCTTTTATGGGGTTATTTGGTTTATGTGAACACGCCCACAAGTATGTGTGAATTGAAAGAGTATCAACGAAAGCTGCATCAATGTAATTCAGCATATTTATGCAAAATGACCATGGCAAATTCCGACGAAAGAGTGTGCATGTATCAGCAATGCCGCTGTTTCCTATTTGACCTATTCCATACATTACTCTAGCCTGAATAGTTCGCGATTCAATAAAAATAAAACAATTTAATGGAAGAATATGATTTTTATTTAATTCAAATCTTGTGATAACACGTTTTTCCATCATGTAACATTCTATTTTTAAAAATCCTAAACTATCGGCTGTCCATTGTTTTTTTGAGTAGGATTCCCAATACTTTATTGATCAAATGGTGGCAAATTGAAATCTTGTTTTAATTTGAGGCCATTTTTTATTTCTTGCCAAAAATCGCTAACAATTTTTTTCACTAATTATTGACAAACTATTTAAAGAAATCTTCATAACCCTATTATTGAAACACACTTTTATAAAATGGTCTGAGAAAGAAGATGATTATCAATTTTTAAATTGATAAGTGCACTTTATTATATTTCAATCGATATTTTAAGAATTAGGAAATAAGGTTTTGGTTCTTAATATTCTCAAATATTTGAGTCTTTGATAACTCTGCATGTCTCAGACCATCCTCATCAGTTTGAAAATTAGACACGCAAGTTAACAGCCACCTTCCTCTGAAATATTTAAACCTTGATAAGTCTATGTTGTCTTTTTTCAGTAAAAATGGTGTCTAAGAATTCACCCTCAAATTATTGCTCGAACTGTGTTCTTTTTTATTAAAATTTCGTCTTCGATGCTTTTTGGCCATTTCTTTCTTCAATGTACTTTCTTTTATGGCCATCTTCCACCTCATTCTTCTTTTCGGATTGATTGCCGTGGTCCTAATTCTTCATCTTCTTCACTGGAACTTTAAAATAATTTCTTTCACTTCTTAATTTTTATATATTATTCTTATGACTGTGTCATTGCCTTTTTCTTCTCCCGTTTATTTAAAATATCATTTAATATATTTTTTTATCCGTTCTATTTCTATCGCTTTTTACATTTTTTCTTCAAATACTTTATTTTCCATCTTCCTCTCCAAATAATTTTTGCAATTACTTGAAGCAATATGGCTACTAATATTTATCTGTTACACTTCTTGACGGGTTTTTCATGGATCTTAAGCCAACTAACTGATCTAATGAAAGGGACATGATGATATGAAATTGGTACTACTAAGCTTACAATAAAGTACTATTAAGATTTCTACACTTAATATCTATGAGTTCTGCTCAAAGCGTGAAGAGTTGGCGCCATGAAGGGCATCAAAAACTCAATAACTGATATTTTCCAATTCAATTATTGATATATCTACAAGCCTGTTATTGGCAGCCTATTAAAAATTGGATTTTTTTGTAATTCTTTTTATAAATAAAATAATTATTATTTTTTTGTGTGTATTTACAACAAAATGATACTAATTGTTGTAAAACTAATTGTCGTAAGCATATAAACCAAAGTCTTATGAAATACCCAAATCACTAACATGTATTGTCATTAACTGTGGAAATTGAACATTAAGAAGTTTCATTATTGTCACTTTAATAGTTGGTGTTTCCATCAAAAATTGAAAATGATTTTCACATTGTCAAGAAATATTATCAAAATGAGCAAAAAAGATTTGAAGCTGATAAAAATAGACAAAATTTTTATTCACCTTAGCGAAATTCAAAATAGAACTGACGGCCAGAATTAAATGCTAGGGTATACACATTTCCCGCACGTATTATCTCACTACATGGAAGCTTTGTATTGGCAAGAATCGATGGCTAATTAATTTCGCTTTAAAATTTTAAAATTCTGGTGAAGCCAAACGCTTATTTTAACAAAATTTTAATACTTTTTCAGTGCATATCAAAATATTTAGCTCATACATTTTTATTTTATCCATATAAAAGTATTTTTTATAAGACTAAATGTGTTTATAATCGAAATGACTTTTTCTTATTGGAAATTATATACGATAAATTAGGCAACATTTCAACAATGGCTGAAGAAGATAATCAGGAAAAATTATCAAATTTGCATACATTTAACTCTCACATTTTCATCATCAAGCATTTCATTTGTATCTGTATTTGGAAGTGTTATGTAAGGTGATTATTCTTTCTGGCATAATCAACTACGCATAACAGTATAAAAGAGCAGTTTTCTTCTGGATTAATTTCTATTTTGCGAAATTAACAAATCTGTAGCGAAAACAAATATATATATATATAATAATATTCATAAATAAATCTTTATAATATTAACATCAGAAGTAACATCGATAAGAAAAGCTAGATTAAAAAGTATATCATTATTTACCAGCAAAATCCCCACTTCAGTTACAAGAAAAGTCAACTGCGTTCATTAGAAAGTATTAAAATAAATTTTAAAAAAGTAATTACTTTGGATATATCTGCCAAAATAAGATTTTCAGTTTTATTTAACATTATATAGAGAAGACTGTTGCATCTTGAATTACTTCTACAATACAAGAAAAAAAATTTAAAATCAGTGGTTTTTTTTTCAGTTTCAAGATATTTATTATTCAGTTTTAGTTTTCATATTTAACAGAGACATCAGAAAAGTTAAAAAATTATAATTGAATGCACAGTGTTGCTTATTAAAAGACAATATTTTCACACATACATTCTATTGCACTTTAGATAATATTATTGTCCTTGTTTGGCCTATTTCCTTCTTCTTTCAGATGCGATAAGGAGAAAAGGAGGTTTTTAAAAAAGAGGAGAAGGCATCTTTCAGGTTTTACTGAAATGTTTCAACATTGGTAGAGTAGGAAGCTGTTTCTCTGGACAAACTTTGCCTCACTGGCTTTTAATTGGATAGTTTTGCATCGCAATTTATTAAATAGTGTTATTTGTTTTTTATATACATTGCTTTCAATTTGCCATTTGACAGATCGACTACATAACTTTGTAAGCTAAAAAACAAACTCTTTCCTTTAAGAATTAATCTTAAGTTCATCTCTGCTACTTTTCTCATATAATATTCTAAACAGAGTTCGTCTTTTTTAGGGGAATAATTTTCTATTTTTTATATTGAACGTCTCATTTGAATCAATATTTATTTGACTTTTTTTTAAACTTCAATTGCCGAGTTAATGTGGCAAAGGTTTTAAACGATTTTCCAATTCAGATTTTTTTCACTTTCAGCACATACAACTACAATTTTATCCATATTCCACACAATATTTTCAAATGTTTCTCAGTCTTCTTTGCTCTCTGATAAATGATATAAAATATACTATGAAAAAAGACTATGATAAATGACATCACTTACTTCAGTCTACATATTCCTTAAAAAAGAGGTAATAGATGACAATTCTTATGCGCAGTGGTCTTTAAGTTATATTCGAATTTACAAACAGCGTAACTTTATTTCTAAAAGACACTACATAAAATGTAATATAGAAATCCACAGTAAGTTTTCTTCAAATATGCCAATTGAGAAATATATTTATGTAAAACGCTTACTTTTTTTTACATAGTATTAACAACATTATAGATGCACTCATACACAAAATTCAAAATATAACCAATTTTAGCTACAATTATGCAGAAATAAAAAGCCCAAACGGATGTTAATTTTAACGGAAAATATTCCTTCCTAATCTTGGATATATGCTTTTCCAGCTTATTCGACATTAACGAAACCCTGGCAATTTAATATCGAAGTAATGCCTTTCTTAAGGAAAGTATTTGTTGCAGTTATTTATTTTTAAATTAAACTGCAAATTCCTTCTGCGTTCTGAAATTAATCTAGGAAAAATAATAAATCTTAGCTCATCAGTTTAATATTTTGAGTTAAAATCAAATCAATTTGAAGAGTAATTTCACGGAAAGGGAGGGATAAATCTGCTGTTAATTTTTCAACGTGAAGGGTTTATAGACATTTCTGGGGCATTTATTAAAAAGTCTCTTCCAAGAAAAACATTAAGAAATCAAAATTCCTGAATCAGAGATTGAAAATTTACGTAGATTTAATTTGTTGCATGTCCCCAAAACAATATTCGTGAGTTAGTTCAATAAATAATTAATTATTCATAGCAACCAATTTATAATTTGTTTTCAGATCAATTTGTAAGATTTCGAAATTATATAAAGGATATTGTTATACAAACGAAAGATTGCATAAATGCTATCCTATTAAATTTCTATTAAATAACAAATGAATACCACATTTCTAAGATCAAATTAATTAACTATAATATTTCTGTGTTTATTATAATTTGCTTCGATGACTTTCGAAGAATTCTAAAGAAATTAAAAAATCCTCACTTATGTTAATAAATAATATATTATAAATACTTTTTTACATGCATTTGCAATGCTGATTTGTTATATTAAATGAGCATTATACATTTATCTAGACCATATTAATATTCCCGAAATTCCGTTGAAGTTTAAATTCTCCGAATATAATATCTCGAAATTAGTATTTTGAATTAAATTTTTCTTAAATAAAAAAATAATCACATTTTATAGAAGTAAATAATTCCGTATTTCTCACCCACAATTACTATATTTATATAGAACGTTGAAAAAAGGAAATACTGCAATTGCAATAGCGAGTAAGTACATACGAATAATCAGAAAGTAATTACATATAAATATGTAAATAATCAGAATTAGTTGCAAACAACTATTAATTTTCATTGACTAAGTAAAATAACTGATATTTTAGAAAATGGCATACTTACCAATTTTATAATGAATTATGTATGATCAAAAAAAATTTAACGAGTAAAACACCCGCAGAAATACATTTATTTATAACTAAATATAACGAAATGATTTATATTCGTACTCAAAACATTTTTCGCCTCAGTAATGCGCAATTATATTTATGATTCAAAAGAAACGTTTTATTAGTAACGGATCTTTATTTATATAAATGGGACACAAATGAATTAGACTTAAGAGAACCATTTTTTTATTTTATTTCCTGTTCTCTAAAAAGCTTGTAGCAATGTAAATCAAATAAAATTTTGTAAATCAGTCTGTTATATTTTTCACAAATATGGGCAACGCATTTAGATGTTTTTAAGTCATTCTTTATTTTTACTTTCTTGTATAAGAAATATGCAAAGAGAAGTTTTTGTAACCATTAATTAATCTTATCACAAAATTTGACGAATTTCAATGTTTTATGCCTATGTAAGTACGAAAAACACACTTTTATAGTAACAATTATCTGTATGTCAATCTTTTTGTGAGCTTAGTAGCTATTAAATGGCTCGGTATTGGCCCGATGCAATTTTATTTTCATTCTTATAAAAAAATAAAACACTTCAGCAGTAGGTTTTTTTTAAATTAACTTTCGAGAGAAATTATTTTGTAAAAAAAATTGTCTGCCTTAGTGCAAATGAACATTAAGCGTTAAATGGATAAAATTTGGTATATTACTTTATTATTTAATAATATATTAGTAGCAAATTCTGAACCAAAACTTTCAAATAGCTGACCATCTGTTGGTCACTACATTCTTAGGCATGAAATCGCAAGGGGTTAGATAAAAATAGAATTTGGCATTTTTTTTTCCACTATAATAGTAGCACAGTATCAAATTTTCAATGTAAATCGACTAACAAAATTGTGTCTAAATTGCATACGCAATTTTCTTCACTAAACTGCGAAGTAAAAAACGCTCATATTTGGGACTCTTAGAATAACATTTTTACTTTAATTAATATGTTTAAAAGCAAATATTTAATCTATCTTTTATTCATTCTTTTATATCGCATTCAAATCATGAATGAATTTGAAACCTTTCTCAGTGTACTATAAATTATTACTTTGTAAATCTATAAGAAAAGTTTGCGTGTTAGTGAAAAAGTTTTAAGTCAGAAAGTGTTAATTAGTTACCTTTTAATTTGTATAGAAAATTAAAGCAAAATAAAACAAAACTATTGAATCTATATATCGAATAACAAGGAAAGAATCTATAAAATCTTATGATATTTTTTTATGAAAAATTAGATAAATTTTAACAGAGATTTTTAAAAAATAATTTAAAAGGAAAATATTTAATATTTTCAATTAAAATTCTAAAATTGATTCCTCAATTCGGATATGTTTCATTTTAAAATCCCAAATAGTTATACGCATTGCCTGCTTTCCATTATGTTTTGTTTTTAATTCTTTATATCCTTATCAATTTTCATAACCTCGTTTGGACTTATAGAGTTTCTTTTCCTCCTTCTTGTTGAAATTCTATAAAAAATATGACAGAGCTTTTTAATAATTTCATTTTGAGAATTCGAGAAATAATTGTGGCGATATATCCGTATATTTGATTTCTAAATTTTATGATATATAAATATTATTGTTATACGTAATGATTAATTCTAAAAAAGAGTACTTAATTGTTTTTAAAAAATGAATGTTCCTTCAAAGTTTTCTAAACATTATTATTGTATATTTTGATAAAATGATATAATATATTTCTTCCAAACACCTAATATACCTGTTACTTCATACTGACTGATGTGTTTTCAGCAAATGTTTGATATATGTTCTTAAAAAGGTTCCTAAATCTTTATTTTAAGAAAAAATGTTTCAAAGAGCTTATCAAAATCTATCAACGAAGTTTATAAAATATTGATGAAATGAAATATTAATCGCATAGAATTAGTGAAAAATTCTTTACAAATGTTGATAAAAATCGGAAAAGAAGCGGAGTTTGGGAAATCTTTTTAAAAATATGGAAAAAGAAATTATCTTTTTTAATCTATAGTTTTCTAAATTTACTTTTTCTCAAAGAATAATTTGTCTTTCATACTCCTATTTAAACATTAACATGCTCTGAAGTTTACTAAGTTTCAAGAAAGAATTATTAAATTTAACACAGTGGAAATCATTTACTAATAAATGCAGCTCACGGTATTTCTGCTAACGAATATTTGTTCGGGTATATAAAGTTTACTAAACAATTTAAAAATATGATTAAATTATGCACCGAAGAAGAGTGTATTTCCATATTTGATAATATTATCGAATGCTTAAATGCTGAGTCAAATTATTTCACCTAAATGGTATTAAACATATTTCTTACCTAAGGAATCACAAAAGAATGAAAAATAATAATTTTTTTGGTTTTCAACAATATATTTTAAAACGAATATTAAAAAACAATAAAATTCTCTAGATATTAAGTAAATTCTCTGTTGATTTAAATTTACTTTTATACAGAAAAAAAGAATTCATAGAAACAATATTACTTGTTTTTACGATAATTATTTAAAAAAAAGCAGAATTTGTTTCCTAGTGCGTAAGTATATTCCTATATTATAATTTTCATAAGTCACATGAGAAACAATAAGCATACGATCTTTAGACAATTTATTCGTTTTCTACATTAATTCCTTTTTTCTATAAAAGTATATTTTTTCAGGATTCATAAATTTGGGAGAAAAATATTTTCATGTTTTAAAATGAAAAAAAAAAAAACAAAAGAACTAGAGCTTATTAAATTTAGTGTTATAAATGGGCATATTGTTCAGAGGAAATTATTTTGCTTTTTAGTTGTAATATTCCTACATTAAAATCTTCTTATCTTCTTTCCATTCAATTTGTAAACATTATTAAAAAATTGTAAAAGCAATTTATGTGCATTTATATAAACAGTTGTTAAAAAATCCGATAAAAATCAAATAATTAAGTTTAATTTGATTTCCTAATTTTTTGTGAAATTGCAATGACGATTTTCTTAATTAATTATTAAAATGAAAAACAGATTTAGATCCTCATTAGTTTTCAGAAAATTCTGCTTTAAATACAATGCTAATTAATAAAATCTTATAAAATAAAACCGTTTTTGATATTTCAGAAGTATAATTGTTACTTGAGTTCAATTGACAATGAAAGAACCAACGGCAGGAAAAAAAAAAATTAATGAATTTTAGGTACCGACAAAGAATATGAATTTTGGATCAGTTCCGTCATCGACTTGTAATACAGAAGAGATATTATGCATTGATATCTTATTGGAATCTATTAATTCTCCTTCCTACTTAAATTTTTTTATTCTATATTTAATTTTTGTTTAATTTTTCAAAGAAACCATATTAAGAAAAGGAATTTCTTACATTAAGACTGCAAAGTCTGTAATGAACAGTGGCCTATTTTCACAATGAACTGCAATTCTATTTTTTAAATACAAATATTGATTGTAAAATAAAAAATAAATGTCATTTTCTGAATCAAATACAAACAATTAATTATTAAAAATAGAATTTTTTTAAAGAATCGTTCTAAACTACTTACGTTATTTTATATTTATTCGTAAAGAAGGCTGGTCTTTCAAATTAATGCGAAAAAAAATCTACTTCTTAATTCAATTAGAATTTTTGTTAAAAAGATATTTGAAAATGATCTCAATAAAACATACTTTTGTCTTGATATTATATATTAAATACTAACAAAACAACTGAACCAATTAATGAGGAACGTATAATTAGTAGAAAAGTAATATCTATTTTTCTTAGGAGAATAAAGATTTACCGATATTAATAACTCCAAAATACATATTAAATCCATAAAGTTATCTGCATTTTTGCAGATGCTTTTCAATAGCACATGGGTTTTTAAAATGGTAAATTAATATTTCCTTTTATCATTCTCAGAAATATCAATCATTAAGTAAAATTATTATGTAAATATAAATTTCTACAATTTATACTTATGAAATATTAAACACCATAATTGCATTACGTATATTATCCACATACATTAACATTTCATTTTTTATATATTATAAATAACATCATAAGATTATTTATGTAAATAAAGAAATATTGAAATGTTTCCAGCCTTGAATGCAATTGCAAATAAATTCGAATTAAAATTAAAAGTTTCAATCTGAAAAAAAAAATGAAGTGAAAGTCACAATTGATATTTTGATATTACCAATATTTTTTTTTAAATACAGAATAGAGATCATTCGTTTCTATTCGTTAAAAAGAAATGTAAATTGAAATAATTTTTTTCAATTTCAACCATTTTGGAAAAAATGACAAGGTGTTTGAGACAGTGCATTAACAATATCAGGTTTCTCAAAGTACTTTCTTGTTAAATTTAAACACAGTATCTATACAAATAGCAGAAGTTTCTTACTATTATTCGGATTTTTCCATTGGAAATCTCTTGTTGAATTGCTCACAT
>JAPMOR010104857.1:17971-38789 GCA_026543865.1 Argiope aurantia
ATCTCAATAGTTTCAGTCTTTTATTTCAATTATTGGAATAATTTTAATTACATCTTTTCTTAAAGATTTCTTATTTTATATCTATACAATCAAGAAATTTAATTTTGTATAATTACTTAATAGAATTTGTTTAATCTTGCACTAATATGTATATGGATTTAACAAAATATAATTTATATTCTCAGTTTGAAATTTAATTCTAAATTTTAACTAATTAAACTGTAATTATTTCATTTATTATTTTCTATTATAATGTTATCATTATGTTTTTAATAACATTTAGTAAATTACTATTTGATTCATTATTAAATTACTCTTTATAATTACCAATTGAAAAGAACTGTAAGAAGGGTAGTTAAAAGTAAAATGGTAATTTGTAATTAATTAAAAATAAATGATTATTTTGCACTCATCTAATTCATCGCATTCTTGATATAGGTAAACCGATATACAATTGACGGACTTATTACTACATAGCCAATAATTGTTGAAATTATTGAAGGATAACAATTCTGTTGGATAATGTGTATTATGGTTACAGTATACAATGGAATACTATCTCAATATTAATTGGCCTTCAATTATATGGCTTCAATGACTGATCTCTACTCTTAAATGGTGGTTTGTTCAATTTCTAATTTTTTCTAATCCTGAAAGCACTATGAAAAATGCGCATTCTTATATTTGAGAGTTCAGAATGCCACTTGATTTCAGTAGCATATATATGGTAGATATGGAATATGTGAGAGAAAATATAAAGGAATAGAGCATCTGTCTTGCCTATTTTCTATCAAATTTATTGCCCTAACAAGTGGTAAAAGAAAAAAAAAAGTTTATTAGGTTTTGTATTAATTGCTTGTCTTTATTTCGATCCTGCTACTGAGCATGTCAGTGTGCCGAATATATATTGAACTATGTTATTTTCAACTGATCATTAATTGGTACATAGACGATATCCTATATTATGATATGCTATCTATATTATGATGTGAAATCATGCCATAATGCGAATTGTTGTTTTGTAAAGAGGAAATAAAGTATCAAAATAACTTCGTCAGAATTATCATTTTTCAATTACAGAAATACGCTGACTTCCATAACAAGGTCACGGACACATTTCTCTTAATTTTTGAAAATCATTACCAGTAAAATTAACATATAATTTCATTGCATACAATTTGAGAAACGGTCAGCAAGCATAATGTCAGCGCCCAGTTTTGTTTGAATGTTTAGTGCAAATGTTGTAGCAGTACGCGAAATTTGAATGCTTCAGCATCTGGTATTTGTGACTGCAGTGTTAATAATATTTTGCAAAATTCACAAAAGTGACTGATTGTTGAGAATTAGTGTCCATATTCGTGTAGAAGATTTACTGAAATAAGCAGATATAAAGAAAAATATTCGCAATCGAAAATGAATTTATGCTTACAAGATACTAAAAATAGTATCCAACTTTTGGAATCAATTCCGAATTAGTGGTATTTAAACAGGACGACTGTTCAAAGCATCCAAGCCCGATGAGATATGAAAAGTATAGGTCCTTGTGCATGGCAACATAAACAGACAATTTGGTAGATCTATGGGGAAGAAATCCACTTATCCTGTGTACAAATTTTACTGGTTACTACAGACCTGAACTGATTTCTTTTATGGACTATAATTGGAGTATTCACAGAGTTCATATTGCTGGTAAATTTTATTGGTATTCGCCGTATGTACAAGCCCACAAAGTCTCCAGATTTTAATCCTATCGAATATATCTGAGACGGTCTAAGAAAAACTATTTCACAATATTCATTTTCTGCTAAGACCCTTTTGGTGTTAAAAGCGCGCTTTCAGAAGAATGGGATTTATTACCGATTGAAATTTGCGGAACACTAGTATTATGTTGTTTCATTGTGAGGCTTGTAAACAGTGAATGGCGGCTTCACATTTTCATTCTGACTTTTTTTTTCGAACTCTACTGGCGAAGTCATTTATTACTTGTATTTTGTTGCTGTTGTAAAAACGCTTGAACTTAGTAGATGATTTAATAAATGAGGAATTTCAGAGTATTTAATATTTCATTTTAAAGTTGTATTTTCATTGTGATTTAATGTGGTCTATAAACTATATTTTTCGTTTGAACTGTATATGATTACAGGTTGTCGGGACTGCCTAAAACATCAAATATAGTCAAAAAATTAAAGATCATAATTTACGAAACTTCCATCCTTCATATTAGCATTGAACAGTGTTACAATAGCTGAAATGTGTAATGCTTATATTTCATTTAGTGTTGAATAGAGAGGTATTAATCGACTGATGTAATTATTTTCTGATGAGTTTGGAATAATGAACGTGATATTGTTGGTATATCTAGAAGTGTATATTTTTTTAAAAATATATATTAAGGAAAAAATTTAGAATCAAAGAAATTTTTAAAAAAAACTCGAAGCATTTAAGGAAAGTTTTATCTTCATTGTAAAGGAGTTAATTAGAAAATTAAAAATTTAAACACACTATTATATAATTTTCCTTTTCTTCTGCGAAATTTCTTTCATCCTCCACCAATATACTTATATAAATTCACTTATGCAAATCTAGTCAAGATTAGTTTCGTTATGTTATTCACAAGACAACATGGCGAAGCGTTTGATTTCTAGAAACCTAGATCATAAAAGATATATAAAAATTTCGCAAAAGTCGTATCACAAGAACTATTGCTGCTGGTAGACAATTAATGACCGAACAGTTGGTTTACAATTTATTACTGAGCGGTTGTTAGAACCTTTATTGAACATATAGTGTTCAAGCTTTACCAATAGGTTTACAGTTGCACTAAATAATTTAATATTTTATCAAATCGCTATTTTAATAGATGGCACATTATTTCAGAAAATTATGTGGTTGTTTTGATTCAGTTGAAAGTTATAAGATATGTAATATAATAATTCTTACTTGATATGTGGTATATAGAGTTAAGAGTAAATCTCTTTAAAAACAATTGACGTTCCCTATTGTTTTTCCCATTTGTTATATGAAACATTTGCATTAGTCGTTTGTGAAACATGAATATATATTAGCAAAAAAAATCATAATTTTGGTTTATAATCAATAACGCGATAATACATTTAAAACTGAGATGCAGATGAAATCCAGTTTAAAATAGCTAAGAGAAATTCCTTGTTTTTAAGAATCTTCTAAAAAATTATAACAGAACAATTGCTTCTCTGCAAAGTATTAGAAATCATATTAAACAATTCTAAATGGAAGAAACAATTAAACATTCGTACTTTAAATTTTTAAAGCACTATATGGATACTTTTTATAATTTGAAAAACAAAATTAAACTTTATTAAATGGCTTTTAATGAAAATTCCTCATCTAACTTTTGACATTATTTTTAATGATTTCTCTGTATTCAATTAGGTTCCACTTGTCCTACACCTTTTACACGATTCTGACTTCCTTGTCTCAAACTATTTAGAATCATCCTTCGTTCACCCATGCCCCAGTTAAGATGTTTTAATTTCCTACTTATTTAAAACGCCAGACTTGGGGGAAACTTTACTCACTTAATTAGTTTTAAACACTTACTCTTTAATATAAACCCTTGAGAATAAATCCGGGAGAGGGATAAATTGTCTTGCACAACAAAGGTGTTAAAGTAATGAATCTCGGTAACTCTGTGATGAAGTAACCTTCAATTTTGTCAAGGAGTTAGCTGAAACATAATTTAACTTTGATGGTATGCTCTCTTATTTTATGTTTCAGGTATTATTTTTGCTAAAGAAACTGCTCATTTATTTATTGTCATGCTTTAACTTTCTTTTCTCGGTTATAATCCAAAGAAGAAATTTTATTCCCTAGTTAGCAAAGTTTCAGTTCCCAGTTCAGCTAATATGCATATAAAAATTAATCACCTGGAACTCTGTTATTCGTTAAAAATATTCTTACTGCGTGTTTATTTATTTTCAAATTTTGTTTGTAAATAAATTGATACTGTTATAAATTATATTATAATAAAAAAATTTCGAGTATTCCGTCTATTTCTTTTATGTTCAGACAGGAATGTCATATTAGTGTTCGCATTATAATAAAATTTTCATACAGAAGTGCATTCAATATGTGAAATCTTCTTTCATCTGGTTATTTAATATTTCTAATAAAAATAATGGTGAATACTAGAATTTTGTCCTTCAGCAGAACAGGCTATTTGACCTATAGCTATCAACTACGACTCATATATACCTTAGATAATAGGAAGTAGAGATTTTTTTTCGAAATTTTAATTAATTAAAAATAAAGTTTAATTTTTGCTCTTTTTCGTAATAACTTCCGAAATTATTATTGCACATGAATAATTTTTATATATTTTTAATACATTAAAATTGCTCTTTAATGGTCCAATTTATTAGTTGTACAAAGGTTTGAATTTCAGCTATTTTTAAAAACTGATTTGTTGTCTATTTTCCAAAAATAGATTAATTATTTTTTTCACTAAAGTAAAAATTTTTAATTGTTTTGTTAAATATTTAATAACGTTACTTTATGTCATTGTTAAATTTAAGGAAGAAGAATTATGTTTAATATCTGTGTATTTTACAAGCAAATAAAAAAAATTAGTTTGCAATATTGTGCATGTTAGAAGATGGATAAACCGAACATTTTCGTTTTTAATAGTTTTGTATTCGTTGGAATTGACCTCCATTGAATATATACATGCACACAATGAACATAAAATAAGTATGACAAATAAACTGAAATTGTTAAATGTATGACAATTTGACGGAATCATGGACATGGAATTATATCTAAATAATTTATCTGAGATTAAATATTACCTATATTCCCGACGAACCAGCTGTTCATCTGAGGTGATTAATATTTCAGAAAAAGTCATCCATAATTTAATGTAATGGACCTAAGAAATCATTAGCATTCAAGATTTAATAAAAGAAAATATTATCTAATTTTTTAATTTCCATTTTTAATATGCAAAATTATATTAATAATTATATATTGAAAGAGTTGTACATGAATTTTATCAAATCAATTTTTTTAAACCTCAATATGATTGGACTATCTTTTATAAAAACATGAGAGAACATGATTTGCGGGAAAACAAGTCTTGGCCACTAGGATGGTTAAGATAATCCGGTTTCAGTAACTGAATAATACTGGAAAAAATGTGATGACAAAATCCTTCTTCAATAATTTTAAATGTTGATACAGTATTGATATTAAGCCTACTGTTTTCCTTTAGATTGCAAGTTATTCCTGCTGAGAGTACAACTGAATGCTGCTGATCTGTAACCTACGAAGACATTAAAGTATGGTGTTTCCACCCCAATACCCTGCACGAAGCACATCCTTGGTGATACGGTGGAACCCAAAAATTTTCTACTAACAGCTACCCACATGTGTCTTAACGAAGGGAACGTCCAACCCACCCGAACCTACGAAGACAGTCTAGGAAATTTTTAATGCATTGACTAGGAATGCATTTTAGGAAATAATAAATGTGAATATTCATTTTATTTGTAAGTTTTTTCCCCTTTTCCTGTTGGCAATCTTCGGCACTTTTTAATTAAATACTACTACAAGTTTCGAAAGCCATTAATTTCCACCGGGTAAGTTTTCCTCCGTTCAAAATCACATAAATAAAAAAAGGGAAGGTAAATAGTTTTGAGGATTCAATTTCTCATTCAATTGCAAAAAAAAAAAAAATAGTCAATTTTCATTCTCGCCTTTCCTCTATAACTGGGAGTGAAAAAGGATTCTCGCGAAGAAATCAAAGAAACATTTTGTGTAAGAAATGAAATGTGTTTGAAGATTTATGTTAATGGTTTCATCCTTCATTCAAAGTTCTAAGCAATTCTTTAACACTTTCATTTATTTTGATGTATTTATTTATTTTTCTTTTACTCTTACGCATATTAATATGAAGTTTGAAATCGTACCAATAGCTCAGATTGACAACTAAAATGGGATGTTCTGGCTTTTCTGACTTACATACTTATTTGGAATATTTGAAATATTTGAAATAAGTTTTACCAATTCCCACTTTGATTATTATTTTTGTTCGAAATATTGATTGAGTGGTTCGAAATATGACATGAAAATCATCTCTTACTGTTATTTGAAACATTAAAATATAATTATTTTTTATCAGTGTCATAAGATATGTTCTAAAGAGTTTAAGTTATGCTATTATATGGGAAAATAAATTGGAAAAATTCGCATTTGGACTCACTATAAAAATAAATAAATAAATAAAATAAAAAACAAGAATTCAAAATCAAACGTTTTCTCAGCATAATTTCGTTTTCTCTAGAAAAAGCTTGATATTAAATCGTTGGAAATAAATGTGAATAAATTGATAGAAGCTCTAATATTTCATTTAAAATTATTTTTAAACCTTTTTTATTGAATTTGACTTGTTTCTTGATTGAAAGAATAGAATTTTTCAATCGATTTTTCATTCACTTCCAATTTTCTAGAGATTCGAAATTTCTTAATTTGGTAATTCTCAATGATAGTAATTTATTAATGTAATTTAATAATAAAATTATTTTTACAATTTAATAATCTCAATAATTAAATCGATTAATTTAATACCTTTGTTTAATGTAATAACTAAATAAATAAATCAAGATAGATTGTTATGCACATTAATGGAAGTATTTCTTTAAAAAAGATTTCATTAATTTTTTATTAATGATTTCTGCCCCAATATTTCAAAGGACAAATTTCCATCTCCGGAAATAAGTTATAAGTAGTATAAAAAATTAATTAATGTTCATTTCATAAAATTATTTTTCATTTTAAATAATTTAATATCCTGAGTTACTCTATATTTCCTGTGATTCTCTTACATGCCTCTGCACGAAATTCTATCTATTAAATATATTGTTACAAAAATGTTACAAACTTGTAATGTAGTTCAATCTGGTTGGTAAATGTAGTTCAACCTGGTTAGTTCAATCATTGGAAAGACAGCTTTACGATCAGCTCTGTTGTGTGCTGATAGGGTGCAGCGTGAGTGATCTCACAGCTTGGCGATCATTTAGTGGCATGGCGACGAATATGGAGACAAAATAGATATTACTGGAAACTTCCAGAATTTTTTTAATTCAGCAAAATCCAGAACCTTCTCAGCTTGACTCCCGTGAACTATACAAGGTCGGCAGTCTCAAGCTGAAATCAGTCGTAGTCATGAATCGAGTCGTAGATAGGAAAGAGAAGCAAGGTTGGAATAGTTGGATCAGTCCAGTGAAGCTCAAGCGATTGTTGAACTGAGCTGGGTGCCGAGTCCTGGTGTTTGTTGTAGAAACATCATCGAGTCGTGTGTGGAGTAGCCAGTCGTGTAGTAGTGAGCCGGAATTTGGATTGCGAGGAGACATTGGAGAATTGCAGGCGTTTGGAGAGATCGCAGAGTGAAACTACGCAGATTCTCTCCTTCTGCTGAATTCTGTCTGGCCGCTTTTTGTGCCATGGTTTGTGGTTGTTTTCACTACCAATTACTACTTGTGGACTACTGTTTGTTGTACTGTGCTGATGTGTGTTTACTGTGGTCGTCTCGGCTATATATTTTGTGTCTTTGTATTAATAAAAGTAGTCGATTGTCACTAAAGGACTGTTTATTTTATCGACCGACAAATCGGAAAAGAACCTCGATGGTATTGATCCGTAACAATTTTGTTAGCTCACATTTCTATTGATTGTTTATGAAGGTTTTAGAGAATACATTTTGCAGTTTTTATAGCTATCTATATCATAAATTCAGATTGAATTAAAGCTATAGAATATCTACAAAAATTAAGGTGCATGGTATTTTTCTTAAATTTTGTTGCTTTGTTTCAACCAAAAATATTTCTTTAAAAGAAACACTTATCTTTATTTAGAAATTTACTGTAAAATCTTTGAAAACTGATTGGGTAAAATAGCAACAAAACTATTTAATAGAGAGGAATAAATTTACCAATAATTTAGAACACCAAATTTATTATGTAGATTATATTTATAGTTTTTATTTTTAAAATAAAAAAAATATGTTTATTAATATATAAAGCGATTGAAATTGCATAGTTTTCAACTATTCAATCATAAAGAAAATACTCATGAAGTGTATAATTTTGATTATTTTGTCATGAAATATCAATTTGTGTTAAGAATAAATCCCAAAAGTTTTGTAAATTTTGAAAGATTTATTACATAGCATTATGCTTACATGTTATATTCTACGTTATATATTCCGTAATTCTTGTTTTAAGGGCGGTTCTAGGACTCTTTGTTTATTTTTGAGTTAACAATATTCCCTGAATTAAATTTTAGTGTAACACAGATTAAAATAAGTAAACTTCTTTGACTGAAAATTTAAATGATTTGTACACTTTGGAGGAATAGGCTTTCATACTTTACATTTATCTTCTTGTTAACATATTTGAATTATGAGGGCATCAAAAACATCATTCATATTTATTTAAAGTTATATATGGTGATTATAATGGGAGCTGAACTCTCAAAAGGCTGTTAAAAAGAAACAACTCATAAGAATCGCCTGATAAGTCTTCTGAGTATTCGCGAAGCAAATGAATTTTTTTTTTGAGAAAAAATAAGTCAAAAGTTGAACAATAGATTGTATTGAACTGGATAATAAATGCTAATTAAAAGACGAGGCATACTATGCACACTTTTGTTCAAATATCATCCACCAGAAAAAAGTGGTTCCACAGAAGATATGAAAAAATCGGTTTTTAATTTGTTCTTAGACCACAAAATGTAGAAACAGAAAAAAAAATGAAATCGATATTTCATTGTCCTTATGAAAAAACTGTAAAATAAGCAAAAATGAATTCCGTTTTTTTTAATCTCTCCCTAGGCCAAATCCGTAGAAAAAGCAAAATCTAATTGAACCACCAAGAAAAGATGTTGGTGACGAAAGAAATCAAAATGATGGCCACCTTTTCTTCAACAAGTTGAAAGTGTTCAAAGCAACAAGTTCAACAGCATGTTTAGGAATATGTCAGTGAGGAAATTATGAATTCATTGAATGATAAATGTTTTTAATTAACCTAATTTTACAATCGGTCATTTTACACAATATCTTTCAGGTAACCACACATTCAGAAGTCGTAACAATTCAGGTGAGGTAATCTTGGTGGCAAGGCTATTAGAAAATGACATCTCACAATCCTATAATTTCCGAGATGTAGATTCATAATTTCCGTCCTCTTATAAAAAAAAATGTTATTCACACATCTGCGGATCAAAAATTAGAATGATCTGGTTGCACAGAAAAAAAATTTGCGAGTTTCTTTACCCTGAGACTATTATTCCACAAATATTTTGTTAATATTAATAATACATATCTTTCCAGAGTAAATAGTTTACACTTTCAAAATCATTAACTTTTGTTTTTACCTAAAGTAACATATATTTTCTGTCGTAAAAAAAAATATCCAAAACCCAGTCACAGCAAAAAATGGTAATTTGATGTAACACATCCAACCACAACTATACAGTGCATTTTGAAAAAAACATGCAGCAATCAGATATCATGTATATCTAATTCGGAATTAAATTATTATTAATAATTAATCTTAAATAAATATGTTTCTTTATTAATATCCACGTTTGCGTACTTCAATTATGTATAAAAGCAATCTCTATGGTACAAGGAATGAACCAAAAAAAGTTTACAAGCAGCAGTATTTGGAAAGTAGAAAAGGGAATATTGTTACCCAGAGTGGAGATAGATGGCACTAGTTTTCTTAAACCTCTCGTTCGAGTATTCAGTACCGAGACCTGAAACAGCGACAGTAACGGCAAGACGTTTAGAGAAGTGGTCTAGCACAGAGGTGCGAGCCGTGATACGATTTCTATGGATCAAAAATGAATCCCCATCGGACATTCACAGACAAATCGTTGAAGTGTTCGGGGCAATGTAGACAACATGTGGCGAAATTTAGTTGTTCTTTTGAAGTGGTCAGAGAGAAAACTGGAAACGTTCAGATCATATCAGAGTTCATCAAATTCATATCAGACAGTGATGTTCAAAAAGCTGCCGAGAACTGGCTCAATAGCCAGTGACCTGATTATTATCAAGACAGGTTAAACAAGCGGTGTGATAAATACCTCAACAGGTTTGTTGATTATGCAGAGAAGTAACGCCACATAGGCAGTGCTCTTAATTACCATTCCACATAGGCTCTTAATTACCATTTGTATCCTGTGTCTATTGTTAATAAAGCAATTTCCCTTCACCTTGTAAACTTTTTTTGGATCACCCCTCATAAAAGGATAGCTTTTCCATGCATCATTATTTAATTCAGTTTCATGAGGTATTTTGTATATCAATTTGAAAATAGATGTATTTAAACTAAGCAAGCTTTAGATTCAATTACGTGTTTTGACACCTTTGGAATTCGTACTTTAATTAAACAAAGAGGGTATGCCTTAAAAATCAATCTATATGCAACTAAAAACCGAATAAATATTCATAATAATATTTCATTTGATTAATGTCCAATATTATGCACGGGAATCACGAAAAAAAATTATTCGGTATAGAATATTCTATAAAGGATTATTTGACACAATTTCGTGAAATATGCTATTTTTGAATTGGTTTAGAAGCATCATTCTACGAAATATTTCTAAAATATGTATATGATAGACTTTTATTCTTTATCAAATGTATATGTTCTCTAAAACAGACAACCATATCAAATTCGAATTCTTTAAAATTTTTCTATGACAATTTTTATCAAAAGCGGTGCAGTGACTTACTAATACATAATAAACTACCAATCGAAACAATGTGTTGAATTTAAAAAAAATGTTTGAAAGCAGATATGTTGACTTGTCATAATCAAAATTCTTTATTTTTTTCACTTTATATTTAAACACATGAACTTGTTTAAAAGATAGAAAAATCTATTTTTAAATAGGTTTCAAGGCAAAATGATAACCCGGTTATTTAAATGCTGATTAATAAGTAAAATTTCAAACAAATGGAAGCATAAATATAAAAATACATTTTTAAAAATTAAAAAAAATTATTGACTTGCGAAAATGGTTATGAGGGAGATAACTTATTTTAATTTACAAGGCGTTATATAAAAAAATTTAAGCCTTTTCGTATCATTGTTATAATTTCGTGAATTTAGTTTTGAAGAGTTTTTGTGTGTATTGAAATTGTATATTACATATACTCTCGTGAATAAAAAAAAAATGGAAGTTAGAAGAAAAGAAATTACAAAACTGGCTACATGACAGAATAAGTTGCAATGTGCATCGTGTAGTGAGTATCTGTTTCTTAAGTGATTTAGAATATGTATTTTATATTTCTAATTTTTTCCAAGGTCATTTATGATTTTTTTTGTTATATTAACGTCCCGCTTGAAGCAACACTAGGGCTATTTTGGGACGGACCTCGTAATTTTGAACCGCTGTCAGATGACGAGGACGACACCTGAGCTGGCACCCCCCTCTCCACACCAGCGGGAGGACGTTTGGTCAGGACGGTCAAGTGCAACAGACCCCCTTACACGACGGTTCTTCGGTGGAATCGGGTCACGAACCTACAACCCTCCGGTTCCGAAGCCGAGACCTTACCACCAGGCCACCGCGGCCCCGGTCATTTATGATATTCCCATTGAGAGTACGGTAAGAAATTGCCTTGAGGTGCTTCGTACAACTATAAATGTATATCTATATAACAGAAAAAATAGTCTCCTATATTTTCTCTGTAATTTGAGATCGATTTCATCCTTTATTTATTCACATGACTTTGCCTTAAAATTTAGCTTTTGTAGATACTCATATAGACAAATTGTCCATAATTATTATCATGGAATAAATAATGAATTGTTCCGTGCATTATTCTTTGCAATCTTTAAGAAATAAATGTAAGATGATTATGCTGGTACTCTTAGTAGATCAGAAAGAAATCAAATCATTCTTGCATTTTTTTAAATATATAATTTTGTCTGAATATTATCTTGAGTTTGTTAAAAAATTGAATTTAGGTTCAAATGCATTATAAAATGCTTAGATGGTGAAATGTATACATTGCGTTAATCACATTCATTGCATTTTAAATTGTTGTCCCTTTTCATTCTTGTTTTTTTTCGGGGGGGGGGGGGAATTAAAATCTAAAATTTTAATTCATAACATATTTATTACCTTGCGAATAATTTCATAGTGCTTTCATGAATTATTCCTTCCAAATTTTAACGCAGAATTATACGTATTTTTTTTCTTTTTAGTTTCCTTATTGTTAAAACTTATTATTTTTGAAAGTACATTTCATATTGGTATAAATAATTACATACTGAAATAAAAATTCAATCATTTGTTCATCTGTTTCCCTTTGAATCATGGGAAGCATTTACTCCGAGAGTTTTCAGTTATTTACTCAAGGGAATATTCAAATTTTTATTTTTGACACAAAAGTGAACAAGATAAGCAAAAAGTTGAAAAGCTATTTCAATATAGCATACAAACCTGTGCTTGTTATATAACATCATCTTCTTTTAAAAATAATTTGGAGAATAATATGTTCATAGATTTAAAAAAATAACAAGCATAAATTTTACTTTTGATAATCACAAAAGTCTAAAACTAGCTTTCATTCAATGACTAGTCTATCATTTTCTTTTTCGTGTCATTTTCATGAAAATTCCAAAACTAAATGTAAATTTCCGTGAACATTTAATGTATTCTTGTTTTGTAATATATTTACTAAGAGTTTAAACTTAATACAGTTTTAAATTAAAATGATTGTTACAAGTTTTGAAGAAGCAAACATCTCTGATTATCTAAACTGAAAGGCAGATCTCAGGATAGATACAAAGACGATGAGAAACGCTATTGAAAAAAAAAGACTTATTGCATGTTTCTTAATTCCTTTTATCTTATGAACAAGCTAAAGAAACATAAATGTAGCTTAAAGTACACAAAATTTAAATTCAAATATTAATGTAAATATTTCGGTAGTAGAAATTTCATTTTTTACAATCACCAAAAATCATTGTAAACTGATATACATTTTTATCAAACTATTTCAATATCTAGACAACGCAAGTTCGATTTTATTTCAGATAACCAAAGAAAAGAACATCTGTGGTATTTTTTCAACAATTATTTCCATTAATAATCTTTAATTGCAATGCTTTATACTCTCAGGATTGAATAACTTGCTGAATGTAGAGCTTATAAATATTGCAATTTTGAAATAACTAATCTAACAAGCATTACATATATTTGGATTTATTAGTGTTGAGATATTATATTTTAGCTCTTTTTAAAATTAATGTTTCATTTTAATCATTTCATTAAAAATCATTTGAAATACATTATGGATGTATGCGTGATTGCAGTTAAATATTGCTTAATATTTTTTTATCATATGTTTCAATGGAAATGAACTGACAGTTGAAAAGATCAATTAAAAAGTCAAGATTTGAAAAAAAAATCATGGAACTAGTTATGATGACATACACACACACACGAAAAAAAAAACGATCATGACTTTTCAAATAAAACAAAAAAAAATGTATTTTTTTAAAAATAGATTTATTTTAAGATGGTAAGTGATTCTTGAGTATTTATACATTCAAATGCCAGCACAAATACTCAAAAACCTCTAAGTCAAAACATTGATTGGGCTAGAATTGCTATAATTATTAATGCACAACTTTCCATAACATTTTCCCCTTTAGATTAAATGATGCCAATACAGCAGAGTAGTTAATTTATTCGTTGCATTTGCAGTTCACAAATCATATCGTTTTTTATAATAAATATTTGGAGATAAACTATCTTTAATTTTTTTTTTTTGTAAATTTTATTACAATTTTGTGCTATCATTTATTTTGCTTTTAAAATGATCGTGAAACATATTTATCTTCATATAATAAAGAAATGAAATGCTAATTTTTTTTCTTAAAGTGCAATATATTTTTTTCATCAAAAGGCCGATTCAATACTTACAATTTTTTTTTCCTCGGATTCCAAATATAATTGTTGTTGTTTTTTCCTTTTAGAAGGTACAACTAATAAATAATAAATATTATAAATTCAGAGAAAATAGTTAACCAAAAAAATCATTTAGAAAACAAAAATGAAAATATTTTACTGAAAATTGCATTTATCTTTTATGTTTTAAATTTCTTTTTTTCCTTAAATTCGACAGATTTATTTCTTTAACCCTTACAATTCCTGAATATGTATGAAATAAAAAGTAAGTTTCCTTATAATTTTAATTTAATCTTAACCATTCTAAAATTTTTGATAACTTGCATTTGTTTTACTGTAATATCTAATGCCTATAATAAAAATGTACAGAAATATTTGATAACTTGCAAATGTTTTACTATAATACCTAAAGTTTATTTTATATTGAAAAAAATACAGAATTTTAATTAACCTAAAAACATTCAGAAATTAAACTTTATTAACTATGCTAATTTATTAACTAAGTTAAACTTCATTAACTATGCGTTTTTCCATGAAATTTGCTTCTATATTTGATTTCAACTCAATATATTATACTCCTTATATTTTTAAAGAGAAGCATATAACTATTAGTATGCAATTTAGAAGTCATAATAAAGTGTGCAAATGTTTAATATTACTGATAGATCCTTCTCATTGACATAATTATAATCTTCTGCTTTTTTACTTGCAGGGAAAGTTCCAGAATACTTTTCTGGAGACAGTAAGAAAAGTCCAGAACACTTGTTTGGTAAATTAAGAAATGTCCAGAATATTCTGAAACATGAAATAAAGAAAAACATAAAATTAATTAATTAAATTTTTAAACAAACTGCGAATTGCGGGATACGAACTCACAATCCCTTGATTATGAGATGAGGCCTATGACCATTCGGCCAAGGAGAGTCAACTGATTCTTTTCAATGTGGCATTATATATTTTCATTTTCAAAAAAAAAAATAACAACATGATAATTGTCACACGAGCTTTTTGATATTACAAGTGCGACAGTCTAGTAAGATTAAAAATTTTATTTAAAATAACGGTATTAGTTAAGAATCCTATACAAAATAATTTTTGACATAAACTTTTCTTAATTTTTAGAATATAATTTGTACAAATTAAATCAACTAAATCAAATTAAATAAACTTTGTATCAACTAAAACTCAATTGTAGATTCTTTCTAAAAGAAAGATTTTTATATTACACCCTAATTTTTTCATTTATTCTTTAGAAAAAAATGGCAGTGTTATTTGTAATAAAATTTCGAAATAATATAAATTGAAAAATTTTTCTTTAAAAAAAATGGTCAGTTTTTAATTTCTCCTGGTTTTAAACGAAATTCCTTTACTTAGACAAATTTCATCAAATATTGTTTGAAACCAATTTGCACGAGCTTAAAATAATTACAAAATAGACTATTCATTTATTCTTCAGACTTACTGCTAAATAAGCATGCATGAATGAAATGTAACGCGATGGAAAATTGGGCTCGTGTATTTGTATTATTATTTATATTTTTTAAAACTATGCATCAGTTATTACTTTGCTAAAGTCAAAACTTCAGAGTATAAAAAGGTGAAATATTCCTTATATAATTAAAGAGTGTATGAAATATGTCCCATTTTTATCACAATAGAAACAGCACACGAGAATGAAATTATTTTATTAAAATTAAATATTTGATAAGAACAACAGAGCACAATGAAATAAATAAATTTGAGGCAGAGTACATAAGAAAACATGAACTGGAATGGCAGTTTTCGTCTACACAGTTATCCACATCAATATTTGTTTGATCGGTCTTACAACTTCCATCTGAACATTCATCTATATCGTTATTAGTCAAAATTGGCTTTCCATCTTGAGGTAGTGGAGGTCTCGAGCACGAGACGTCACTGTCTTCACATAGATGCTTAACAATGTGGCCCATGAGCTTATGCAAGGACATATTCACGAAGAAAGTCGCATTTTCATTACAAGTGTCGCGAGTGATGTTGGTGAAACATCCTTCATACCAGTTGAAGAAGCTGCAAGTTTTGGAACATGATATATAAATAGCTTTTCACGCATTTAAGCAGTTTCTTTCACACAAATAGTAGCAACAATTTATTTAAGAAAACGTGTTTTGGCAAATTCTAATTGATATTTGCGTATACATTTCGTTCAGATTTTATATATCTCTAAAGCTTTATTTTTCATTTCCTAAAAGGTCGAAAATGATGTATTAATGAAATGTATGTAACTTCCCAAACATTACTGCTAAATTTAATTCATTTAAAATTTAATTAATAATTGATTTTAATGTAATCATTTTAAATAATTTTAATTTGATCAAAAACATCAAAAATAAATCATTTTGAATTTATGCTACATATTATATAACTTATTTACACGTAATGTGTAACTACCAAGTGTGTGCTTAAAATAAGGGTAAAATATTCGTTGAATATTTAGTTAGTATAGATAAAAATTGCGCAGGCATTATTATATGAAAGTTTCACATGCAATCCTAAACAACAAGGTCGAATTCAATCAAGGTTTGGATACTTTAGAAAAAGTATTTTTTTTTCAAAGTAGAAAGATTAATTAAAATTCAATTCATCAGAAATTAACCTGACATTATCTTTTGTTTGCAATTTAAATTAATCTGTCATAAATTTTATTTCTCATATTTTAACTAATATTTTAACAATGCTTTTATTGGTCTTAAATTAGTGATTAAAACTAAGTTTCAGTAAGTTGCTCAAACAAACATACATTCTTGTACTTCATTCTTGTACTTCAAATATGAGCAGCATTTTCTCTACTAGTATCACAACTATTAATAACTAATAGTGAAACTTATCTACCAATGGATTTTAAAATTCATCTGATTTAATTGATACTTTTATTTTAACTAAATGCAGCTTAAATGTAGACAATAAAAGAATTTTATACGTTTTATACATAGACAGATTTTTTAAATATATTATGCATGAAAAATTTTTACTCAGAGCAACTCTATTTCACTATAGGTATCAAACATTTTGAATAAATTTTGTTCAGTATGTATTAATTTTTTGTATCTCTTCTTTCTTGGAAGATATATGAAATCAATTTAATGGAGATACAGATAAACTATATTCCATGTGAAATTAATATATTTATAGTTGTAACAATGTAATTGAAGAATGTTTCGAAAATTCCCTGAACTAAACTTCCATCAATTACCTTGAGAAATTTAAAATTCTGGATTCCTTACATTTCAAATTTTTTATTGTATTATATATATAGGTATATAGATAAGAATTTCGTCTAATTGTTATTCATTGGACCATACACTCGCAATGAATTATACTATCTAAAATGATTTTACATCAAATTAATTGAATGGAAGAAGGAAATACAGAGCGAATTGCAATAAATTTAAGTATAAATCCATTAAGGAAATAAATTCACGAAATATATATTAAAAAATAAATATTCCAAATGTGTAAGCAAAGGATTAATCAAATCGTGACCAAAAATTAATTATTTATGTTTGCTAACTAAGTTAGACAGTAATTTGCACTTTGGAGTAATGTATTGGATTATTTTTGCGTTTCATGAATTTATCGATACATTTTAGAGTTGACAATTATAACGTCATAGAATTTTAAAAAAAATACAAAATGAAATTTTATAAAAACTTGAATAAATTTTATATATATCAATTTTTTTTGGATAATCTTACCAGCATCTTGTATAAAGCGCTTCTGCGCGCTCTGTTACGGTACTCATGTACTCTTGAGATATTTGAGAATCATTGTGGCATTTTGCATAATGGTCGGCGTTATCTTCCAAGCATACGTAGTTATCCAAGTAGGCTGAAATGTTATTCAAATAAATTAAAACAAAAGTAGAAACATAAAATCAAAAGCAAATTTTTTCGTAACATCATAAAAGCATATAAGATTTTTTCTTTACATTTTAATTGAACAAAATATTTCGTATTCATTACTAAGAACAAATGTATTTTATTAATTTATTTTTTTTATAAAATGCTGAGAGTTTCAGCAATTAATTATAAATCAATGAATTTATATACGTTTTTAAATTAATTGAAAAATGTCGATAGATTTATCAACGTGAGCCCTGTTTATATGTGATTACTAATAGCATTACTAAAAAGTGTCTAACATATACATTTAATTTGAATGATTTGAAAAAACACAATCCTAAAAGAATTTAAAAACTAATCATTAATATCACAGGTATATTTTCTATTGCTATATCAGAACAGAGAGAAGCATATGTATATCTAAACGGACAGTCGTACGATGCAGGTTAATTTACAAAATTTATCCTGTAGGTTGTGCAATGAAAACGTTCATGAAGTTCAATAATAAAGAACGGAGCTTTATTCTGTTCGAAATCATCATAGATAATCAATGATACATATACAATAACCATACTTGATAGTAAACAGCAGAACACAAGCAGCATATCGATAATAAATAAATATGCAAAGCGCTCAGAAAGAACTCAAGAGATTTGAGTCAAATATTCACATATCTCAAATCGTCTATTACTCCCAACTGACTCAATATCATCCGTCTGATTCTCAGCTTTATTTCTTGGAGTTTTATAATTTCCATGATAAAACAAAGTTTCTTCTAGATGAATACTGTAGCATTGCTCCTAATCGGTATATCGTCAAAATTCCAGAAGTTTACAATTCCGTCTTTATAGCCAAAGTCTCCAAATTCGTCGTCAAGTCAAGCCTCCAGATGCTTGCAAATGTAGAAAATCACTGAGTCTGCATTTATTCAGGATCTATTAGCAATTTATAAATCTATCTTCCATCGCATGGAATTAACTGCAATCTAAAGCAGTATTACAATTTTTAAATGTAACTAACTTTAATTCTTTATTTTTTCGGAGAAGAATTACTTTTATGAGAAATCCCTGAAACCGCCGCATGTCATAAACATTACACCTAATACCTACCTAAGAGCAATTTATTCCAGAATAAATGAAAATAATAAATGACAAATATACGCAACATTCCAAAAAAAATATCCTCGCATCTTGGTACATCAACACGCAGAATTTGTGGATGCGAATTTCCTTTAAAAACAATAAATCACATATGACAAAATAATACTCATTGTCCTTTCATTTAAGTAGTTAAAATTTCTACATATATCTTGATAGCAGTAGAGAATTAAAATATCTTTAATTTTATAAAAAAAGAAAATTCAGGAAATTATAAATATTACTATGCATTTTTTTTAAAAATGGGATCATTGTAAAATGTATTAAACAATGAGTACAAAAACTGTACCCATTGCTTTTCGCAGTTAATTTTGTACCTTTATCTGTTACAAAATTAATAAAGTGAGACAAATGAATACACTCAGTTCGTAAAGGCTTTTCATATTAATAATTACGTGATAACAAATAAATGGTTCAAGCGTAGGTAGTACTTTGTTCTTTATGTAAATAACGAGGAAAGACATTTTAAAAATCAACACACCTTCCAGAAATTTTAAACAATAATTACGTATATTTTCAAATTTTAGTTTTCTAGAAAGGTGCAAAAAATGAAAAAGTGCAATAATTTAATCAGTGAATTATTAACATCTGATTTTTATTGGAAATGATCTAGAAAATGCTATTGTCTTATGCTTTTCTTTTAAACCCAAAATATAATAATGGAAATTACTTGAAAAAATAACTTTTTTTAGTAGAAAGAATAAAAGGAATTTCATCTTACTTAATCGCATCGGACTCAAAGGATCGCAAAGTTCGCTTTGTAGATTTCTCAATCCTGTATTGAGAATAAACATTCCAATATCTTTAATAATTTCTTCACATTTTTCATCACAGTCTTCATTTTTATTGCAAGCCCTCAAGTAATCGTCAAGACAATCGAACGATTCATTGATTGAACTGTAGAAAGAAAAAAAAATATTTCGAAAGAATTAAATGTTTTTTTTAAATACAATTTGAAAAGAAAATTTTCAAAATTCTGCATGATTTGTTATAATTTCTTGTTTCAAGAGATATAATTTTTTTAAGTAATTCTCTCTGCAAAGGACTGGTTTGTATTTATGTGCGTTCATATTTTTGACTTTAATTTCAAATCGTCTGCATGATGCGCTTTAATGTAATTTAAAATATCACTTATAAGCATTTACATAATCATTTTACAAAGTTCAAAGAACACAGAAAAGTATACGTCTTCGTTCTTCTAGAATTACACGAACAAACTAAAAATATACACATAAAAAAACATACGCATAAAAATAAAATAAAAATTTCCGTAATTATTTATTGATAGTGAGATGCATAATATTTATTGATAAAAATGGAATAAGAATGACATATTTTTCTTAAAAGTTTATAAATAAAACTCGTCAAAATTTTCACAATGATATTTATTGGGAAACTTCATTGTGAAATATTCAGGTTATAAGGAAATAAAAATTTAAAATTAACATATAACTTCCTCGCAAAAGAAGACAGAAATATAATTCAAACTAATCGAATTAGCACCAATCACAATGAAAAAATTTGGCATGAAGTATCTGATAGTTGCCATTATTTGGAAGTTATGAGCAAAAGTAATTTTTAATTCCTTATTTGATTTTTTAATAAATATATGTGAAACATCGTTGGAAAATTCTCATCATTTGCATTATCAATTATTCTCTTTTTTACTTATATATTTAACCCGTTATCTATTAGATTTGGAAATTGAAAAAAGGGTCAAAAAATTGTTTTCCTTGCATCTTAATACAAAAGGAATCTAGCTTCTCTTCTATATTTTATTTTTCTTTTGCATAATTCACCAATTCATTCAAA